>JANIHY010000208.1:39365478-39378159 GCA_027479065.1 Erythroxylum brevipes
TTAATATGAAGTTTTCCATATTCCAAACATATATAATTATCTCTATGTGTAATGTTTCCCTGGGGCTGGGGCAGTCACGTGGGAGGAGAATAGACATCATGTATATTTGAGAGCTCATCTCATCTTCTTTCAAACAGCTTCTTTAAAGCTCGTAGATTTGATAGAAAATATTAAGACAAACTGAATCATTGAAAAAGAGAAGAAATCGACCATGGTTTCCAGGGAGAACAAGAGAACAACATTGCATGAGAAGCTGCAACTTCTTCGTTCCATTACCAACTCCCATGCTGTAATTCCCTCTATCTCTGAACATTTACGGTGTATTATGTTGGATCTCCCCTTTGTTTCCCTTTCATATATACCATGTATATTCCGTCACTCTCCAGCCCACTTTGATGTTAATATTCTTAATTGATTTAATTTGATCCTTATTTGTGCTGGTCACAGTTTAGTACCCTTTTATTTTATGCTTTCGTAGATTTTGTTTGTCCCTGTTTTCAGTTAGTATGTGAAAGCTTATCTGCCTTCCTGATCACGTTCTGGTACTTCATCTCCATTCTTCTGCTAAAGATACTAACGTCAATATACTTATGTTGATTAATTAGTATTCAGTATTAAAAATTTACGAGTTCTCTCCTATCCCTGTTGACGGAGAACAAGCTCCTGGTCAAAATCTACCAGTGGTGAACTTGCTACGTTTGTTATTTCTTTCTCCTAGTAATAATATCCAAATAAATTTGAATCTGCTTATTCTCTGTGGTTATAAATTTGGTTCTTATATAGATAAACATGTGATATAAAAAAGAGTACAGGACGGTACAGATTCACATATTATTTTGCGTGTAACAGGTTAACAAAACCTCTATTATAGTGGACGCATCCAAGTACATTCAAGAGCTGAAGCAAAAGGTAGAAAGACTTAATCAAGATATAGAAGCTGCCCAGATTTCAACCAACGCAAACAAATTGCCTATGGTACCAATGACTTCAATTTCTATTAATCATCTCGGAGACTTGTCTTTCGGTTTCTTCTCGAAGTACCTGATGTTTCAGTAAATTTTCCTTTATTCACAACAGGTGAAAGTAGAGAGCCTAGAAAACGGTTTTATGATCAATGTTTTCTCGGATACAAGTTGTCCTGGATTGCTGGTGTCCATATTGGAAGCCTTTGAAGAACTGGGTCTTAATGTGCTGGAAGCTAGGGTTTCTTGTACAGACTCTTTTCATCTACAAGCAGTTGGTGGAGAGGTAAGACTCGGAAAACTTCTTATATATTAATCACTTGTATGTGCTTAAAGGCTTAGAATCCTCTCCCCATATGTGGTTTGTTGTGACTATCATTGGTGGAACAGTCACACGTTTCCATTGTTCCAGCCTAACTATGTAGCTACCTCAACTTGATATGTAGCTAGTACCGCAACATGAAGTTATTTCAGTTAAATTAGTCTAATTACTGTCCAATTTTACCCTTTCTAATCATGTCTAATGTTTAAAATAACGTAGTTTTAATCATTAGATATGAGTTTAGAAATTGTCCAATCATATTGAATGACCAATAGGATTGGTCAGACTAAATTAGATAGGATATTCCCACTTTTAGGGTTATCCCGTAGTCATATCCTATCTTTTCGATTATTTTTTTAGTCATCCGTTTTATCTCAGTAGGGGATCACATATTGGCCTTGTAGCAGGTCCTGTCACCGTGCTATATTATTTTTAAAAAAGAGACAAAACCTTAATATTGTAGTAGAAAGTCAGTTTAAATTTGGCCCATACCTATATATCAATGTTCACGATTCTTATATTTTATGCACCTACTAAAATTTAAACATTAACTGCTTATCTGATATGATAATATATCAACAACATTGAAGTTTTCACTTTGCAGACTATAGAGCGAAAAGATGGCATTGATGCTCGAGTTGTGAAACAAGCTGTCCTGCATGCTATTGATAAATGGATTGGAAGTAGCGAACAAAAGTAATGAAATTATATTATTATGCATATGTCCAGATTTTTTATTTACAATTCGATTTTATCTTGTAAGGAATTGCGCTCCTTACCCACATTTTGCTTAGAACAAAAAGAAAAAAAAAAGAAGCATCAAATTGGTACAATTGAGAATAATCCAGCTACTTCTGAATTTCGTTTCCAAATTAACGTTGAAATTAACTACATTCAAGTTCAAATTCAAATTAGAAGCACAAATAATCTAAGATATCTTTATAAAAACCAGGAACTTTCTACTTTGGCCGTAACTCTAGTGTAACAGCGAGTAACTTTCTAGATTGGGAAGGCTTTATGGAAGCCTCCGAAGGAGGCAATATGATGACTTCCTCTCCCCCTTTTGAGGCTTTAGAGGAAAATCATTTCCCTTCACTACAGGAAGTTAGGGATTTTATGCAGCAGAAAACCATTAACAAGCAAAATGTGGCAGCTCCATCTGAAGTATCTACTAACATTTCAAGATACCTTAACAGAATTTTAGGTCTCCAATTTCTCTCTTTTTGCCACTCAACTACCTTGGTGTGCTCATCCCTCATGCGAAGCCTAAATATTCTGACTATATCCCTCTCATAGAGAATATATAGATTTGGTATGAAAACTGGATTGAATTCAGTCTATTAGTGCAAAGAAGTGAGATTGCTCAGTTTAGTAACAGAATCCCCCTAAATGCAAAAGCCTCATCGGTTATTCAAAATGGTACGTGGTCCGGCAGTTTCAGAGGTTTCACCTCCTTACTTCAATACTTTTCCCAAATTACTTACTAGTATAAAGAAGATGGTGTCACTTGGATTGTAGACTTTTTAATAATTCTCGCTATAAGGTCCTCCAAGTCAATAGTGATAGTGTACCTTGGTGCGATTTGTTATGGGAAAACTCCAGTAATCATAAGGGTTCTATGATTACCTAGTTGGTAATTAAAAATAGAATTAGAACTAAGAATATATGGTTTGGCTCATATGATCCAATTTGTGTGTTGTTCAAGGAAACAGATAAAGATAGAAATCACTTGTTTTTTCAATGTAGATATTCTAGATCAATTTAGAGCAGAATCATGCATAACCTTTCAGATTATTGTCAAACTTATGATTAGCTTGGAGTACTAAAATGGATTATCACGTCAACATAAATTTAGAAGCAAAATGGATTAATTTACAAGACATCATTCACTACTGCTATCTACTCCTTGTGGAAAGAAAGGACCAAAAGAATTTACAGAGGTGAAGAAGTAAGCAAATATCAGTTAGTTGAGGACATTTTCAATTGGATCAGGGCTGCATTAGTTTTCAAGAATGCTCGTAACTACCTATCTATCGAATTAAAGAACAAATGGCATTTGTAAACTCATAAAGTTGTTTATTATGCTTGTTTTTTGTTTGAGTTGATAACTTGATGTATGTATCGGATGTGATCATTGTAATGTTGTAATGATGAATTTAGCTTTGCTATGGTTAATAAAATTTATTCATTTTCCAAGAAAAATGTATTACTAAGAAAGGCATTTTTATAAATTATACTCTCTCCTATCTAAAATGAAAGTCGCTTTCTTAAAGGGATGCACACTTATTAAGAAAGTTAATAAAATATTTGATATACACTTATTAATGATACTACTCAACAATAATGCTTTTGTTTTTATTATTAATATTAACAGTACAATCATTAAAACATCACATGCAGAGTTTGGATGTTTTCAACTTTTAATTAAAAAGATTTTTTTTGGTTTTGCATTATCTTCATTTCTACCATGTATATGAGCGTCTCTTCATTTCCATCTTCTCTTCATTTCCACCATGTATGGTTAGAAGATTTTACTAAAATTTTTCAAAATTAATTCAACCAAAATTTGGAGCCAAACACAAAGTTAAATAAGAAAATCCATCATCATTGCTTTCTATGCTTGTGTTTCTTTGTTTCTACTTTAGATATTGATCTAAAGATAAGAAAAAAATTAATTAATTTATTCAAAAGTTTATTCAAACACAAACTTAATTCAAAAACTCCATCATTATTTCTTGACATTCATCCATGTTTATTTGTTTTAACCTTATATATTGATCTCAACATTGTTGAAAATTTTGAAAATTGATTGATTCAAATTTGAAGCCAATCAAAGTAATATGTGAAAATTTTAGAGCCTAAAAATTTACAAAATGTTTTAAAAATTTGTAAAGGAACTAAAACCAAAATAAAAAACTATATATATAAGGAACTTTAAAAACAACATCATATGTATTCATGGCTTTTAATTTAGAAATACAAAATATTGATTTGAAAGTTGAAGTAACGTGCTACGAGAGAGAAATTTCAATTGATCTGAATATTGCTCTAGTAAGTTATGAAAATCCTAATAAAACCGTAGTGTCGAAGTTATCAAATCTGTTAACCACACCCACTATGATGTTCGATTTAAATTTGGAACTCGATCAAGAGTTCGAGCCACTGTTAACAGATGTAGATTCCGATGGTGTGTGTGTGTGTGGAAGATGGATCAATCTTATCTCACAAAAGATACTCCAAATGATGAAGCGGTTGATGTGTCCCATAAGAAAACAAAAAATTGTGGGCGGAAGATAGTTCAAGTTGACTTAAATCACATTCTTCAAATTCATTTACATTGACGAAAGACTGTAATCTCACTTACCGAATCTTTGAAGGCTAGGGGTACAAGTGTTAGCTACACATCATTACATAGACATATAAAGTAAGGTCTTATTCGACATCATTCAAATGCCATTAAGCCGCACTTGAGAGAAGAAAATAAAAAAGCGTGTTTGCAATTTTGCTTATATATGTGGATCAAAACAACTTGCCTTATGAGCCAAAATTCGTTGATATTTTTAATGTTGTACATATTGACGAAAAATGGTTCTATATAACTAGGAAGTCAGAAAAATATTATCTACTTCCCACCGAAGAGGAACCTTTACACAAATGTCAGAGTAAGAATTACATTGAAAAGGTAATGTTTTTAGTTGTTATGGTTGGTCCAAGATTTTACAATGAAGGAAATGAAGTGTTCTTAGGAAAAATAGGAATGTTCCCATTTGTTACTTCACAACCAGCTCAAAGAAGAAGTCAAAACAGAGATGTCGGAGCATTAGAGATTAAACCGATGACCTCAGTTATGAGAGAAACAATAAAGACGTTTTTAATTGAACATGTTGTACCGACAATTCAACTTAAGTAACACAAAGAGGATTTAAGAAAAACCATATTTATTCAACAAGACAACGTAAGGACGCATGTTGATCCAAGTGACAAGAAATTTCAAAAAACTGCTTCACAATATGGTTTTGATATTAGATTAGTATGTCAACCTCCAAACTCACCGAATTTAAATATTATGGATCTCAAATTTTTTAGCATCATTCAAGCACTGCAACAGAAAGAGTGTCCAAGGATAGTGGAAGAACTTATCCATGTAGTTAAAAAGTCTTTTGATAAATATCTTATGAAAATGATAAGCCGTATTTTGTTAATTTTACAGTTGTGTATGCAAGAAATTATGAAAGTTAAAGATCCAACAATTACAAAATCCCTCACATGAATAAAGGTGCACGAGAAATGGAGGATCATCTTCCTAGACAAATTAGCTGTGATTATGCTATAGTGCATAATGTAATGAATTTGTTAACATGAGTAATGTTAAGAGATTTCATTTCGCTTTAATTTTTGTTTTTATTTTATTTGTATATTTTTGTTAATGTTACCTTTTTAAAAAAAGAAAAATTAAACACAAATAACATTGAAACATGAAAGAAAATATAAATTCTAAAATTAAAGCAATACAAAGCATAAAAATATGATTAAACTACACCACAATAAACAAATAAAATTAATTAATTAATAAACTTTATAATTTCCAGTTGTCTACAAAATAAACTTTGACATATAAATTCATCAATTGTGTTCTTAAAATACTCCTAATATCAATAATTTATATTTTATTTATTAAAATTAGAAATTAAACTAAATAATGGATTTTATTGAGTTTATTAGAAACATAAATTAAACTAAATAATGACTGACTTTATTGATTTTATTTAGTACTGACTTAATCTGATTAATCTAAGCCACATTCTCAACTTGCTTCCATCAAATTCCATAAATATCTTAGAACTAAAATGTAACACCCCACTCTCGCAAGACACATACTCGATATCCTGAGTGATATCCGAATACATATTCCACCAAGGTGGCATATTAGAATAGTAAACAATCAAAACTCATTGCAGATTTTCTTAAACAACATACGCAAATGAGGAAAATCGATAATCAAATTCGGCCCAATTTATTTATGAACAATTTTAGTCACAAGAATTACAATCATTATTTAACTCATCAGAGTTTTAGTAGATACTTGGGGCCATTACAGAAACGAAACACATGTAGTCATAATAACTTTACATTTCAAGATGACTTTTATACACATTGAATAACACTTAAAACTACACTTTTCAATACAACATAACGAAATACTTATGTAGGCGCACATTGAAAGTTATACTCTAAATAAGTCAGTTTGTTCTTATACTATAACAGAATTCATAACTCAACTTTGGAACAGATTTTGGAATTCTTAAAACCAGAATTACAATTTGCCTTCTTTAGGAAAATTGTAGTATGTCACAAGTTTCGTTTAAATCAATAGTCACCTTAATTGGAACTCTACAGATCAAGATATAATCAAAATATTGAAGTATGTTCAGTAAAATATTCCAGTTCATACTATTCCAACATATTCCCTCACTTTCATTCATTCAATCTTTTCAAATCAATTCAGAAAGCTACCATTTTTTAAGGAGAGGTAGAACAATGTATTATGAGTATATTGGTTTAAGTATCATGTCATTTGAACATCGGATGAAGGATATATAATAAAAATACCAAAGGATGTTCAGAAACAAACTATTTGTAAAAAGTTGGAAGTCATGATTATGCGACTGAATGATCGCGAGTTTCTGTACGATCGTGACTTGCAATCTTCTTCAGTGATGTCATGATCCTGCTAAAGCACGATCATGACTCATGACCTACTTCCTACACTGAACAATTTTTTCTTTTTCTTTCATTTATTACCAAATTTTCCATTTCTTAAACTTTCCAACTAATACATCTATCCATGAATCATCTTTTCTATGTCCAATACAACTCAAAACAAGTCATATGTAAGCTAACCGAAACCTCACACAAGCTTTCTCTCACTATTGTGTTCATCATTTCTCTCACTACTATATTTTCATTCTTTCAATAGTTCACAACTTCCTAACACGTAGTAAACTTAGATTCAAGTCCAGATACACTTACTGCTATCTCATACATTCACAATAGATTCCCTCACTTTCATTCAATCAATTCTTTTCAAATCAATTAAAAAAGGTACCAATTTTTATGGAGAGATAGAACAATGTGTTATGAGTCTATTGGTTTAAGGCTCATGTCATTTGGACATCGGGTGAAGGAGATATAACAAAAATACCAAAGGATGTTCAGAAACAAACTGTTTTTAACAAGTTGGAAGTCGCGATTGTGCGTCTGCACGATTTTGAGTTTCACTAGCTGGTCGCGATTGTGCTTCTTTGTGATCTTCTTCAGTGATGTTGCAATCTTGTTGAAGCACGATCACGATTTGTGACTTATTTCCTGCACTGAGCAACTTTCTTTTTTTCCATTTATTACTAGATTTTCCATTTCTTAAACCTTCCAACTAACACATCTATGCATGAATCATCTTTTCTATGTCCAGTACAACTCAAAACAAGTCATATACAAGCTAATCGAAACCTCACACATGACTTTCTCTCACTATTGTGTTCATCCTTTCTCTCACTACTATATTCTCATTCTTTCAGTAGTTCACAACTTCCTAACACTCAGTAAACTCAGATTCAACTCCAGATACACTTACTGCTATCTTCATACATTCACAACCTTAATTCCTCATCTAAGTCATTTAGTCTATGCATTCACTGAGACTACATTGCGTAAACTTTACATGCATGTGTATATATATATATATATATATACACACACACAGTAAACATTATCAGAGTTATTTACTTGATTCAGCAATTTAGCCAACAGAGAGAGTGAATAAATAACACCAGAATAACAACTTGGTGCTCAGTTTTTTTATAAAAGCTAACCTTGGTGAATAATAACAAGAGAGAGCTGCAGATGAACTTTCCATCTAAAACATGTAACCACGTGTTCTCTTGCATATAACACTTTTGTCACTAACTCATTAATCCATGTGTAAGTATCACATCTCTCAACACGTCACCATGCATGTGAGCCAATTGTCAATATTTAATCAGTCCACATGTCACACTATAATTGGTCCATATTTTAATATTTTCCCTAGTCTAAAAGTACTCCAAAAATTTCAAAATAATACTTATAGTCTCCAATTAAAATTTTACCACACAGAATTCACAATTCACTTTTTAATCATATTAATCAGTCAACTATACCTGAAAAATTTCAATGAATATATGAACAATTATTTTAATACTACAACAATAAATATTCACATGTGTGTGAATATACAATAATGCATGAGCTTGCAGTTCACTTCTAATTTCTTATAGTACACTCAGTTTACAATTCTGGGGTCTAGCCCCAAACATAGGATGTTACATAGTAGATTTTGCTAAGTTTATTTTGCATACATAAATAAATTTATTCATATTAAAATGTAACATCTCGTTACCTATTTTAAGGCTAGAATTGTGTATTATGAGAAATTACTGAAAAAATTAGAGCATGCATATCATGCTTAAGTTAAATATGACATGCACATTTTTGTACATTTATACGATTGTACATGCATTCATTAACATTTTTCGGGCATAAATAAGTTATTAAATACGATTAAAATGTGATTTGACAATCTTAGTATATTTAGGATATTTTAGAATTTTTGGTAAATTTTAGAAAAATATTAAAATATGGACCAATTATCATGTGATGGCAACATATGTATATAACGAATGACTTGTATGTGTGGTGACAAGTGGGAGACTAGTTTGAGTGACATAGGTAGTGCATGCAATATAGCCACATGGTCTGGTTTTGAGTAAGGAAAGATTACACGTAGCTTATGTTCTGTTTAGGAAGTGAGTAATTGAGTTGCTCTTTCTTCTAAGAAGTATAGCTAAATCAAGTAAGTGTTTTTTGTTGATGTTTTTACATCGTAAATATATACATGCATGAGGAGTTTAAGAAGTGTGGTTTTGGTGATGAATAAACTAGATGATGGATTTGTGAAATGGGAATTGTTCAAAAATTGTATGAAATAGATTTTGGTTTGAGATTTGTGAAAGTTTACGTAAGTAAATGAAGAAGTTGATTAAGAAGTTCTGGTTATAAGTTGATGTACTATTCATATATGAATATGTGAAGTGTTAATAGAAATGAATTTGAATAAGTTTAGAACTAAGGGAAAAGTTTAAAGTGATGTAATGATATGGGAAAAGCATTAAAATGAAAAGTTTATGATGAAATGAAGTTTTGATGAAATATAGAAAACGACAAAAAAATGGTAAATTACAGTAGAGTGAGAGAGGTATATATGAGGTTTCGAATTTTTGATGTTAAGTTTGAACTTTAGATTTTGATTCTTTTTTTTTAGTTGAACCGAAAGGGAAGAAGTATAGATGATTTATGTAGTAATTGAAAGATATAGGAATGAGGAATCTGGAAATAAATGGAAGAAAAAGAGGAAGATGTTCGGTGTAGGAAGCAGGTCGCGAGTCATGATTGTGCCATCGCAGAAGAAGATCGCATGTCAACTTTTTCCAAACAGTTTATTTCTGAGCATCCTTTTATATTTTGTTATAACTTCTTCACCTGATGTCCAAATGACTTAATTCTTAAACCTATAGATTCATAAGACATTGATCTTCATCTCCATCAAAAATCATATCCTTCTGAAATAGATAGTTTGACGAATTTAAGATGAAATCTTGAGGAAACATAAGGAAAGTTTATTTTGGAGCTTGGATGTTGCATAGCTGTGAGTTAAGGTCTCACAGCAGTGGCCTTTTGATATGCATGGGCGTGAGTGATGGTTTCACGCCCATGACTAAATTAATTTGGTTTTTACAGTCGTGCATGGATGCTGCACAACCGTGACTTAACTATAGTTGGGTTAATTAAACCCAAGAGCTTTTGCATATTGAACATCTCTCCTTCTTTTGCCTATAACTTCTTTTATGGTTCTCCAATTGGGATGATTTTTAATTTGGAGTAAAATAGATATATAGAGGTACAAATTGTCTGAATAAATTGAATTGTAATTCAATCTCTAAGACTTTCATTTTCTAGATAGAAGTTGAGGTATCACTACAAGAAAATCGTCATTTCGCGACGGAATTTTACCGACGGACCATATAGTGTCTGTTAGTTGCGACGGAAACACAAATCCGTCGGTTAAAATAAGATAATTTCCGACGGTTAAGCATTCCGTTGGCAAAGTTGGAGCGAAATTTTCGCGGGGCTTTTTAGCGACGGAAATATGTCGATGGAAATTATTCGGTCTGTAAATAGGGACGGAATTAAATATTCGGTCGGTGAAATTGTCGGTAGCAATGATTCACCGACGATAACAAATCCGTCGCCATATGAAAGAAAGAACAATGCCGACGGTCACCAAATCCGTTGCCAAGGGTGAAGGGAAAACAATTTGGCGACGGAAATATGCCGTTGGCAATTATTCTGCCTGTAAAAAGGGACGGAATTGAAGTTCGGTCGGGAAAATTTGTCGAGGGGAGAATTTCACCGACGGAAATAAGCCGTCGGTATATTAGGTTTCCAGATTAATTTCACCGACGGAAAGTATCCGTCGGTATATTAGGTTTTCCGATTTATCTCACCGACGATATTATTTAATTATAGCGACGGATTAATTCCGTCGCTAAAATTAAATTAAATCGCTACCCAGCCGTCTTCCTTCTCTCCTTCCCCGACTCTCCTCTTCTCTTTCTCTCTCATTTCCTCCGGCGACCAACCTTCGTTCTCCTTCCATCTTCTCCGGCGACGTCGCGACGTTGGCTGCTCCCTCTCTCCGGCGACGTTGGCTGCTTCTCTCTCCGGCGACGTTGGCTGCTCCCTCCCGAAGGTGAAATCGACAAACTCTTGGGTTTTGAACATGGATGTATTTCGTTTGAATTGGTTTGAATGTTATTGATTTTATTTGTTAGTTTCTCCCTCCAAATGATGTAGATTATGGTTATGAACGGTGTTTTGAGTAGCACTTTCCCAGATTTGGATTGAATGATAAATCATCTTAGGGTAGGTTCCCAGTCATAAAATAGTATGATTTTTTAAATAGTTTATTGATTTTATTTCATTTAAATCGAATCTATTCATTTGAGACATAAAAGAAGAGCAAATTGCGGAACAAAACAGATGGAATGAAACAACAATTAGGATCGAAATTGACAGGTGGAAAGAAGAAACAGAAATTAGGGAACCCATTAACTATTTAGTTCTTTGAAGGAAATAAATTTAATTTTCATATTGATTCAATTAAATTTATAAATTTTGTATTTAAGTTAAGTTTGTAATTGTAGTAATCTATCAATTGAACAAATACTTCAATTTAGATTTACAAACTCATATTTTAATAATCAAGAAGGGTTGCGGTTTAATTATTTTAGTTTTACTGTTAACAAAGGAACTTTATTAATTTAACAATTAAAAAAGAGGAACGTGAGGATAGAGGACCGAAGATGATGATAGGATGCATGCATTTCTTAGTTTAAAAATCCTCCCTCATTGATTACCTAATTGCAACTTATAATTTTTATCATTATTATTAAATAATTTTTAAAAACTGTAGAATTTTAAAAGAAATGCAGTTACTTAGGGTATGCATACTACAAGTAAACTCTAAAGTTTTAACCCTCTTAAAGAAATAAAATTTAAAAGATTTACAATTACAACCTAGAAATTTTGTGGACGTGCGGAGTTTTAAAAAATCTACTAATACGTTGTAATTATTCCTAATTAAAAAAAAGGTTATTTTCAAATGACTCACATAAATTAATTTGTGTAATAGTTTATTAAATATATCAATGGATGATTTTCGTTATTATAATAGAAAGATATAACATATATAACAATCATTTTTAATTCAAATCAAGTAGACCAACAAAAAAAAATTATAAAGTAATTCCATATATAACAAATTTTTTACAATCTTATATTAGTCATTTTAATAAATTAGGTGTTCAATCATTGCATGATAAATGCTACGACGCCTCGATATGATAAGACACAATGTTATTTTCTTTGTTGTAGGAATTGTATTGTCCTCAGTTCCTATACTTTGGAGGAACGTTAAGATAAGCCTACGCAGGTATTGATATGACAACTATACTTTTACTTCAATTGTGGTAACTTTAAGCATATATCTGTTAATATTATTTGACGTTATAATAAATTTTTGTATGGTTGTGAATTTCTTTGATATTATTAATGTTTAATTCTTGATAAGTAACATGAGTTGTTGACAAGGGTAAGTATGGACATGTAGTTTAGAGATTAGTTGTGAGTTGGCTTTATTTGTCAGCATGACCCTCGTATAACAATTAATTAATGATACTGACATACGTTGTTATATGTGTCATACATGAATTATACTGACAATTGATTGACTTATTGAAATTA
>JANIHY010000208.1:39497303-39511904 GCA_027479065.1 Erythroxylum brevipes
TTAATTATTTATAAAATCAATTACATAACAATTAAATATAAATAAAACATTGCTATTATCGTAAGGACTGGTATAACTATTAACTTATAATCTCATTTTGAATGGTTACATATTAAATACGCATAATCAATAATTTGCACTTTTCATTCTCATTCTCTCTTTTCTTTTTCTTTTTTATTCAGGTGCAAATCTACGAATAAAAACTGGAGAGTTATTAGACAAAATTTGGGTAAACAATGCAGGATTGTAACATTCGAGACGTCAAATATTTTTTGGTCGGAAGAAACGGATGATACACATTAATTGTAGCCCTTTTTTTAATTGCACAATGGAAACATCAGATCAATTTCAGCAAAATTCCAATATCCAACAGAAAGAGAGCATAGGATACAGCGTTAACTCAACCCCACTGGACGGATTGTTCATTGATGGTTGTGTGTTGTTATCCAAAGGAAGGCATTAGTGGCAATAACATTGAAACCAATAAGTTGATCTCGAGTAATCACCAACATTCTTTTAATTGTTTGGTTAGATGTCAACTGCATCTCTCTCTCCCCCTACCAAATTGAATTTCCCTAATCATGAGAAATGATGCACACAGGATAACTATGATCATCTTCTTTGGTCCACATTTCTATATTAGAATGTTACCATGCATTTTCCCTCACTTGGCCACGTACTGTACTACTAAAAGTTAAATATACCAAAATGCTGCATTAACCCTTCAAGGACTAAAAGAGCTCTTTAATATTTTCTTACATTGTTGTGCATTCCTTCCTCGAAGGATAATTGCAGGGATGGGAAGGGGTCCCTCTACACTTTTAGCAAAGGAAAAGAAAATGAAAGTAAAAAGGTGACAAAGGAGAAAAGAAAAAGAAAAAGGATGACTCAAAACCTTTACCCGAAAGCAACAACAGAGCTTTCTTTCTATGTGTTATGCATGCATTACCAGGGGAGGGCCATGAGATTCTGTTTTTCTTGTGCCATATATCTCCATCACAACCGCAGCTTCCAAATCACCTTTTATGATTTCCGCATTTCACGCTCCACATCACCTATACTTGCCTCTGACTTTGACCTTTTAAGAATAGCCAAAGAGAAATGTCCACGTCAGCAACCTCACAGTTTGAAGAAAGTTCAAGGGTGGAGTGGACCCCGAGTGTCTCACCCTTTTCGGCCCCAGTTGATGAGTCGGACCACAAGCACCGTCGTCACGCATACACTCTGAAATTCCACTCCCCATCATGCCTCTCTCTTTCGCGCTCCTTAAAGCCTCTATCTTTCCCTTTTGCATCTCACCATTTCTTCATGGACGGCACTCCGGATTCTGTCCCACAACCGGTTCCGGGTACTCCTGGAATCCGGGAAATGAGACCCGAAATAGGGTCGGAAAATTTTGGATTTGTCGCCCAGCAGAATGCTTCTAACATGGGCACCAGTAAGGTGACTTTGAAAGCGGAAATCGATACGTCTCCGCCTTTCGGGTCGGTTAAAGAGGCTGTGACCCGGTTCGGTGGTAGCGGACCTTGGATGCCGTACTACTACAGGCTTGGAGAGAATTGTGTAACTTCTTTTCTCTTTTTTATTTTTTGCTGAATCAGTGTTGGTATTGAAGGTAACCCAACGCTTGAATGTTGGACATAAGTTCGTACGTTTTTTCTTCTGATGAACTATTGAGTCTTCGTCTGTTTAAAGATTTATCTGGGTGTAAACATAATCCTATATGTATATATATATGTATGTATTTACTATTTATGTATGTATAGAATAGATTGAACGGTTGGTTTTCTGATTTCAACCAGGTGGCAGTGTTGGAAAATGTAATGAATTATCTGCAGGAGTTACGCTTTCTAAAGCTTAAACGTTCTTTGCCCATAAAGTGTCATCTTTGCAGAACCTAGTTACCGTAACTTGGAGTCTTTGACCCCGGTTGTGGCTCAAAAAGTTTTTGGATTTACGTGCATGTATGCTTTCCTGTCTCTCCTTGCGTGAGGAACAATTACGATCTCTAATTATGGAAAACTGTCTAGAAAATGTTAGGTTGCTGTATATGTTCCCTTTTATGATACATGTCCATTACCTATACGGAGCAGGGCCTAGAACGCTTCGATATAAAGAAAGTGGAGGAGCAGGCTGCAGAATTAGAGAAGGACCTTATTGTTAAAGAATTGGAAACGTTGGATGTTCTTGAAGAACTTGGAACAACCAAGAAAATCGTCGAGGAGTTGAAGTTGCAACTACAGAAAGATGCTTTGAAATGCGTGGCTATCCCATCTGCCCACCAGATGTCAAGTCCTGCAATCAAAGAAATGAACAATGAAAACACTCGAGAGCAGAGGATGGGATGTTTGAGCCCCTGCCCCACATCATCTCCTGACTTGATCTTAATGGAATTGAAGCAGGCAAAATGGAACCTCGGTAAAACTGTTAACAATCTTGGCGTGATTCAAACTTCCGTTGAGTCTTTGAATAAGAAAATGAAGAAAGAGAAATCATTTCTAGCAAAAACCCGCGAGAGGCTAACATCGAAATTTGCAGGAGTGTTGTCTCTGGAGGATGAGCTAAAGCAAGCTAGAGTGAAACCGATTAGTACTGATACTATGCAGTCCGAGTACAAGGCAGATCAGTTAAGGAGAATGGCTGAAGTGGAGAAAAAGGAAATTTCCCAGACGCTGTCTGCTAATAATAACCAGAGCAAGGCCAATCTGAGAAATGCTGAATTGAGGTTGCTTGCAGCCCACAAGATGGAGGAAGCAGCAAGAGCAGCGGAAGCTGTTGCCCTTGCTGAAATCAGTGCTCTCTCTAGCTATGAGAGATCATCAGGATATATCCTACCGCATCCTGAGAAGCTACCCCCTTTTGAAGAACGATCACCATTAACCCCAAATGCTCAGAAACCTGAGGTGCTTTCCAAAAAGAAAGCAGAAATTTTGAAACTTCGAAAGCATGAAGCTTGTTTCACTAAAATGTCTATTCTAAAGAAGTTAAGAGAAGCTGCGGAAGAAGTGAAACAAAGTAAGGAAGCGTTAGAAGCAGCTCTGCACAAAGTTGAAATGGCTAACAGAAAGCAATTTGCAGCTGAAGAGGCTCTCAGGAAATGGCTGCCGAATGATGATCAAGATGGACAACCCACATATTACAACACAACGCTTAATAATTTCCATTTTCATCAACCTGATCATCACCAAAGATGTGCACCGAATCCAATGCAGAATCCCAGTCCAGTTGTTGATGATCCAAAGCCTGTTTTGAGATCAACAGTGTCAATGCGGGATGTGCTAAGCAGGAAGCCGGTTCTGCCTCGTGAAGAATATGCTGCAACAAGGCCAATGGAAGGCGGCACAGATAGGCAAAAGGTGGCATTGAATCAAATGCTACATAAACTACGAGATGATTTGACATTTCATCCAAGGCCGGAGAAAGATGTTGGTGAGCAGAAGCAATTCTTGACACAGAGAAGAAAGTTTGGATTCATTCACATATCTTTGCCTATGACAAGACCAAGCAAGAAAAAGTCACAAGATTCCAATAATGCCATGCATTAGATAGATATGTAAGGGTGATTGATTTCTGGTGGTGGCGGCGCAAGTTTTCGGGTGATGGTTGCATTGCAGCTTGCCTTCGTTGTTTCTGGGGCATTGTGTATTCTTTCGCTGTACAAATTTGCTGTGTGTTATTGTTCTTGCGTATCCCAAGTGTGTGTCCATTGATTTGGTTTGGTGAGCCTTTTTCATTTATCAGGGTTACTGCTAAATATTAATTATATGCTAGGAAAGCGTCAAAATCAAGTTTTCTATGTTTGCCACGTGATTAGTGTATGGATTTGTTGCTTCAAATGTTCCTTCATAATCACTTGATGCCATGAACATTAGGAACTTAATCTTGAGGCATATGACACCTAACTTTTGGCGAATCATCTAATTGATGCCAATTTTTCTACAGTCTAACCTTCTAATTTATACATTAAACTCTTTTACATATCTCCGTTTTAGGCCTTTTGACTTGTTTACACTTTGTCTCCAAATGTTTTTCTGATGTATTTGTTTTAATGTAAGCGGTTCTATGAAGATTGTGAATATAAGTACATCTTTTACAGCTTCGACATATTTCAGCCAAAACTTGTTGAGGACTTCAACTCCTGGAAGAAGCACATTCTCTCTTTTATGAATAGTTGGAAGGAAACAATCCACTTTATTCTTTGGTTGAGTTTTGGCATCTCTGGTCTCTGCTTAGAATTCTCATATTCCACTAAGAACAATAATTAAAAATAATTTGTATATAAAAATGAATTTATAACTTAATACTATAATATTTTAAGTAAAAATATAAATTTCTAATATATATTAATATTTTTCTATAATACAATAATTATCACTTTAGAAAGTAAGATATCCAAGTGTCTAAATGGATACCTTTTTAATTTTTCCCACTTCTTACTTCTAACTTGCAAAATATCACCATTTTATAGAAACCTTCATTTCATTCTTACATGTCAAAAGACAAAAACTAAATATCTACTGGTAATTTTTTGAATATTGGATAATCATTAATTACGATTTTAATATACTTATAGTTAAGCGAACAGAATTTGATTCAGTTAAAGACAATAAAGTAGCCTGATAAAGGATTTAATTCAATAGGTTGAAGTTTAAATTAGACCTTAATCAATATGGGTTGGACATGCATTGAGCCTATAATATGAAGGTCCAATACGATTACTATATATTGTTGCTAAGGCCTTCTGTTGTCCGCTTAAGTAAGTTCAAGAAAGTCTATATTCTCTGACTCATTAAGATATTCACGCATTAAGAGAGACACATAAAGACGTTAAAGACATCCGGTTGATCAACTTTGTTAAAAATCATTAAGAAAATACGAAGGTTTCTGCATCGAAAAGCTCATTCAAAGTTATGGAAGGCAAATCAGGTATTTTTTCACTTTTTTTTCCATATATTCACTTTCATGTTTGATCATAGGCGCATATCTAAGGTTTGTGTCATGCATTACATATGATATTAGAGTGGTTATGTGATTGTGTGAATTTAAACAAATTTTTTAAGATATACCTTCATTCCTTAAGTCTGGCTAACAAGAGTCTTGCATGTTGGTAATTTTCCGAATATTGGACAATAATTAATTATGATTTTAATCAATTTACGGTTAAGCGCATTAAATTTAATTCGGTTAAATATAATAAAATAGCCTGATAAATGATCCTATTTAATGGACTGAAATTGGACCTTAATTAGCGTAAGTCGAGGTTATCTGCTTAAGTAAGTTCGAATTCTCTAACTTATTAAGAGATTCATGCATTAAGAAAGATACAGAAAGATGTTAAAGACATCTGGTTGACCAACTTTCGTAAAAGTCGTCAAGAAAGTATAAAGGTTTCTGCATCGAGAAGCTCATTCAAAGATATGGAAAGCAAATTAGGTATTTTCTGCATTTTTTTTCGTTTATTCACTTTCACGTTTGATTCTAGACATGTAATTTAGGCTTTGTAATGCATTATACATGGTATCAAAGTGATTATATGAATGTGTGAATTTAAGTAAAATTTTTCTAGAATTTCTCTATAAGGAAATCAGAGAAATCAATTTGTTTTTGCATTTTAATTTGCTTATTGTTGCGTGAGCTAATGTTGAATGAGCTGGACATTGAAAAACAAGTTTAAAATGAGCTTCGCGGGGTGAAAATATCACCTGAAAGTAGCCAAATTTTGTCTTTTTTGATGACTATAGAGAGAGAAAGTGGGAGAACGTCAGGCACATATGGCACACGTGCCTTTGACTACTCGAGTCTTTTAGAGACGGTGAGCATATGGTGCCTATGCCACATTTGCCAAACAGTTGACAAACATTTGGCGCATGCGGGTGAGGACGAGTGTTAGGCGCGTGTGAGACATGTGCTAGAGGCAATGTGCGGCTTTGTGCGTACAGCGTGCATCACACACTCCTTCAGCCATGCGCAATGCTGGTGTCAGGCCTATGGTACCAAAAAACCTCAAAATTTTCAGAATTCACAAAATGATCCCTGGAGTTATTTTGGGTCAGTTTGGGGGTCCCATTAATCTATAAAGTGAGTTTTTTTTTTATTTTCTAGATTTATTACATGGGTAATAGATAAGATTTTACTTTAGAAAAATTGAATAAATGTTATTAAAGTTATTTTTGAGTGAAATTTCATGCTTCGGACTTGAAATAAAAGAGGTACATATGATTTTTGGTATCTCATATGGTACATTTATTGTTCGATATTGCATGATTATCACTTTGACTAAAAATTTTCTTGCGATAAATTCTTCAATAAAGTTAACTAATAATATTTTCAGCATTGATATGTGATAGTGTATATGTACATAAAGATTTTGCATTTATTGATGGTACATTGTCACATATTATATGCCCATACATAATTTGAGGATGACATAAAGATGTATCCCTTGTACTTTTGGATCCCTCTGGGTACTAATGAGAATGTAATTATCATAGTGGCTTTTCAAGTTATTAATTGAATTGTTCTGCTTGCATGTTTAAAGATGCCTATAATCTTATGTTTAGTTATTTTGCCTACATATGTTGGACTTAAATGAGATTTTGAGACGTGCATGAAAACATAAGAGGGAAGAAGTCATTGCTTGAGTGATCTGTTCACCCAAAGGTGGTGAAGTCATGAGAATCAATGGTGTACTATGATCACTTTTGTGTGGAGATCTTATCTGTATGTATTATGTATTCAGCCCATAGTTGTTTCATGATATGTGTGATAAGATTCTCATTACATTGTCAATTTTACAATCACCTTTTTCCGTAAATAACAACAACAACACTATTAAAACCCTAACTAGTTTCAACTTTAAGAAATGGAAACAAGATGCAGAATTTACTTTAGAGATAACAGATATTAACATGTTCATGGTCAAAGATAGGTTATCTACACCATCACCTGTTAGCTCAGAGGCTAAAAAGATAGCATACATAGCCTAAGAAAGGTTAAATAGGATGTGTTATTTGACCATAGGAAGATCAATCTCATGATATTTGCTCAGTGGACTTTCGGAAACAACTATAGCAAGGGATTTCCTGAACAATGTCTCCCAAAAATACAAGGCATTTTAATGTTGAAATCAGTACCTTAATGAAGGAATTATTCTGCATGAGGTACACAGGAAAAGGGAGAGTCAGGGAGTACATTATTAGGATAGTCCACCTGTATAACTGAAGGCATTGAATATCTACATTCCTAATGGCTGCATTATTCACCAACCTCTAAACACACTTCATTCAGAGTTTGGTATTTTGGTTATAATGTATAATTCCCAAGATGAGGCTTGAGACATCAATGCTTTGATTACCCAATGTGTTGTTGAGGAGGAGAAGCTAAAGAATATAGTTTATACAGCCCTGGTCACAACCAAAGAAAAGGCAAAGGTAAAGCCCTAGAGATTCAAAGGTAAAAAATCCAAATTCTCTCCATAAATAAATGTTGGTCAATTTAATATTGCTAAAGGTCTTATAGATGTAAAAAGTAGGAGGTGCTTCTTTTGAAGAAGGGACATAAAAATTTGGATTACTAGAAATATAAAACATGGAAAGAAAATTATGGACTATCAGCTAACTCCTTGGTTTGTATTATCCATGAATCTAATTTTTCTATAATCATGTCAAGTTCTTAATGTCTATATAGTGGAGCCTTTAGTTGTGTTGTCTCCACAATGCAGGGTTGATACAAAAGAGAAATGCAAATATAAAGAAGAAAAAATTGATGGTGGGAAATAATGAAGACTTTAATGTAATTCATATTAGGGATATATATTTGAATCTTAATACAGAGTTTGTTCTTGTTTTTATATGACACGTTTTATATACTGTGTTTTAGGCATAATTTGATCTCTATATCAGTTTTGGACAAAGCAAGTTATAGTTTTTCATTGATGTTTTTGTTATACAGTTTTCGTTCAATGTAAAAAATATTGGTAATGCCTTCTTGTCATATGGTTTGCATAGAGTGTATCTTGCCCCACATAAGATATATGCTTCTTCATATATTACTAAACAGGTTATTAGAAAGGGACCCCTGATAAAGGATAAGTCATACATATTGTGGCATAAAAGATTGGGCTACATTTTCAGAGATAAAGTTGAGAGATTGGTTAAGAAAAACATTAAGTTGAGAGATTGGTTAAGGAAAAAATTATTCCAACTTTAGATTTTAATGATTTGGAAACATGTGTTGACTGTTGTAGGTTAAGTTCACCAAAATTAAAAAAAAAAGGTTCAACTTGTGCTTCTAGCTTTTAAGACCTCATACATACAGATATTTGTGGACCTTATAAAGTTACCTCATGCAATTGAAGATTTTTTTGGCATTCATTGATGACTATTGTTGTTATAGTTTTGTGTTCTTACTTAAAGAAAAATATGAAGTTCCTGAAAATTTTAATATCTTTAATGCTGAAGTGGAGAACCAATTAGGAAGGTTCATTAAGATTGTCATATCTGACCTTAGATTTCAAGATAAGAAAAGGGGTTGTTTTTCAAATATGTGGAATAATGGCTCAGTTCACTATGTCAGGTAGTCCTGGGCAAGATGGTGTGATCGAAAAGTGCAACCACACCCTAAAGGACATAATAAGGTTAATGCAGATCGTGACTAGTTTACTTGATTACCTTTAAGTTGAAGTCATAAAGACTGCCTTATACATACTTAATAAAGTTCCGAATAAATCAGTTTCAAAGATGTCATTTGAACTCTGGAAAGGTAGGAAGCATACCCTCACCCACATTCATATATAGGTTGCACTGCTGAGATGCATTCTTATAATCCTTATAAAGATAAGTTGCATTCTCATTCTACTCATTACTATTTTGCTGGATATCCTAACCATTCTAAGGGATACAAATTTTACTGTAGAGAATGAGGGTCTAGAATAGTAGAATCACAAATAGCTAAGTTTCTGGAGTATGATGTTTATGATGAGGGTGCTCCTCTTCACCCTTTAGATTATAGCAAGATGGATACTACAATTCTTTCATATCCATTACTTGTATAGTCAGAACCAGTCGATCAAGGTATCGGTACCATACTAGTACATGAATAGGAACTCATACTTGTACAAAATGAGGTTCCTAAGGTACGAAAACTGATTCAGTTACAAAGATCCACTAGAGTGAGAAGACCCGCTATCTCATTTGACTACATGATATATTTAGGTGAACAAGACTACGATATTGGACACGTTGTAGACTCAGTTACTTTTACAAAAGCTATTTCTAGACCTCATGCAGATTTGTGGTATCATGTAATGAAAGATGAGATGCAATCCCTAAAGCATAATAAGGTATGAAAGTTTGTTGATTTACCTCATAATTGTAAAAGTATCAATTGCAAATGGATTTTCAAGACCAAGAAGGACTCAGCGGATTGACTTTAATGTTAACTTTTCTCTAATATCCCTTAAGGATTCATTTAGAATGATCATGACAATAATAGGTCATTATGATATTGAGTTATATCATATGGATGTTAAAACTATTTTCCTGAATGGAGACCTTTGTGAAGAGGTCTATATGGAACAACATGAAGGGTTTAAGGCACAAGATAAAGTTGATAAATTTTTTAAATTGAGGAAATTAATATATGGTTTGAAACAAGCTTCCAGACAGTAGTACCTTAAGTATGATAAGGTTTTTACCTCTTTTGGCTTTGTAAAAAATAAAGTACAAAATGTTTGTATTGTAAGGCAAGGGGAAGCAAAGTTATCTTTCTACTCTTATATGTGGATGATAACTTACTCGGATTAAATGACTGGACCTTGATGTATGAAGTTAAATAGCTTTTGGCCAAGCATTATGAAATGAAGGATCTTGAAAAAGCATCTCTTGTCCTACGCATTCATATTCACTGAGACAGGTCTCAACACTCGTTAACTCTCTCACTGAGCGAGCGCTGCAAATGTTTAATACCGATTGTAAACTTATTGTAGCACTTATCTCTTATGTTGAGGATTATCTTTGACATAGTGTCTAAAGAATGATATGGAGAGAGAGTCCCCAAAGAATGTGTCTTATTCTAGTGCAGTTGGTAGCCTGATATATGCCCAAATTGTGCACTAGACTGAACATTGCATTTTTTGTTGGACTGTTAGGTAAGTATTTGACTAACCTAAGAATAGACCATTGGAATGAAATTAAACTAGTGTTGAGATATCTAAAGGAAACCAAGAACTATATATTGACATTTAGAAAAATCAACAGTTTAAACCTCGAAGGCCATACATATTCAGATTTTGCTATGTGTCTAGATGATTAAAAATCCACATCAGGGTACATCTTCATGTATGAAAGTCAAACAAACACTGGTGACTTCTTCCACTATATATGTAGAGTTTGTGGTGAGCTATGAGGCTGCTTCACAAGCGGTTTGACTCAGGAACTTAATTCTGAATTATCTGTGGTTGATGCAACGGCTAGACCCATTCAATTATATTGTGATAATCTTTCTAATTTATTGTTCAATAACAACAATAAGAACATCACAAGGGCTAAGTATTTAGAGGTAAAATATTTGAACATAAAGGAAATGATATAGAAAGGTGACGCTAAGGTGAAGCATTTAAGGACTAAGGATATGCTTATTGATCCTTTGACCAAAGAACTTCACTCACTTGTTTTCAAGAGACATATGTACAACATGAGTATACTAAAGTCCTTAGACACTATTAATTAGGGATCACTATGTTTGCTTCTTATACATTTATATGTTTTTTCATATATTATGATAGTATGTTTTAACAATACAGACGATCATCATTTACCGCTTAGTTATACATCTTGTTATATGTTGTCATAATATAGGTAAAAGTCTTAAGATTTGTGTTGATCTTAAGCATTGTAAAAGGTCATTGAGCATATATATAAAGATTGACCTTAAGCCTATGTCTTCAAGACACATACAGATGTAAATGAAAAATCCATGATTTTGATATGACATAAAAGGCTATAAGTGTTTAAACAATTAATTTGAACCCCCTACTTAACTTCTTTGGGAAGAATTCCTAAGATCTAACTTGTTTTGATTACAATAAAACATTGATAGTGCAACAATATCCTACGTTCAAAAATTAGATATTAAAAATGAGTCATGATGTGAAATAACAAATGAAGACTTTGTTTGAAGAGTATCAGCACGAGAAAGATAGAAGGAAGAGATTAAATTATGAAATTGATAGTGAAATTTTTGTTTATTGTTGCTTAGGATGATGGTGAAAATGTTGAAGGTGGTAGTAATCCTACCTAACAAGAAGTGAATGTTGCATATAGACCTGAAGTTATGAAAAGAAGAAGGCAGGTGTCGAATTTTTTTGCACCACGAATAACTCTTGGAGCTCATCCTTCAATTTATAGTGCCTTACAATCAAGAGAAGCCTATCATAAAATGGATTTGGCAAGGGCTAGATGGTGATATGATTCAAATATAACATTCAATGCTTCCCAATCTTATTATTATCAGCCTATGATAGATGTTATAGCTTCTTACGATTTATGATACAAGGCTCCTTCAATTGATGACTACAGAGGTAAACTTTTGAATAGCTCTATTTATAAAATTAAAAGTTATTTGGATGAAAGAACAATGACTTGGGCTATTTATTGGTGTTAAATCATGTGTGATGGTTGGACAAATAGGAGACATGAGTCTATTATTAATTTTTTAGTTTATTCTACTAAGAGCTCAATATTTTTGAAGTCTATTGATGCATCTTGCCTTGTTAGAAATGTTGATATTTTATTTGAAATAATTAATAAAATTATGCATGAACCAGGGCCAGAAAATATTGTTCAATTCATTGCTGACAATAATTCCACTTATAAAACGATTGGAAGAAGATTACAAAGTAAGTATAATTCTTTTTATTGAACTCTTTATGCTACACATTGCATTGAATTAATGTTGAAAAATAAAGGGAATGCTAGGTATTTTTCTATTATTGATGAGACTATGCAGAAAACAAAAAAGATGACCAAGTTCATCTATAATCGTACATGAGTTTTGAATTTAATGACAAAGGATTTCACCAATGGTAGAAATTTGAGTCATCCTACTATTACAAGATTTGTAGCAATTTTTTATCACTTCAGTGGTTTATTACGATGAAGAAATATTTAAGACAGATGTTTAAAAGTGTTAAGTGGGTTGCATTTTAGCATGCTAGGTTTAATGCTAAATTTTAGCCTCAATGCCAATTTTTCATCCGAGTTTATGAGCCTTTAGTGAGAGTACTTCATTTAACTGATAGTGATAAAAAGGCAATAATGAGTTATTTTTATGATGTCATGAAGAGGGCAAAAGAAGAATCAAGACCAATATGAAAATATACCTTCTTTGTATACACCTTATTTTGCAGTCATCAATAAGAGATAAAAAAGGTAAATTTACTCTTTATTGATTAAAATTGGGACATTTTTTAATCCTAATATCTATTATAGACCAAGTTTTACAACAACAAAAAAACTAAAGTTAATAGGAGAATGATATTAATGATTACAATAATAGTTGCCCATGAGATGATGCAAGATCTCCTAAGTAGGCTTCTAGTGATTTTAGAATGCTAATTGCTATTTGTCAATGGGAAAAACTTAATCCAGGTATATTTTTTTCTACTTTTGTTATTTATTGAAAATTAATGATCATTTTATTTTGTTTATAACACTACTTTTGTTGTCTTACGGCTTACAATTTCTTGGTGGGACCAATTCGAAAGTGATGTTTCAAAATTTCAAAGTTTGCAATTTAAATTCTAAATCAATGTGTTAGTGCAACAAGATGTTAAAAGAATTGGAGCATATTTGAACTCTCTTATTCTAAGAAAATGAATAGATTGAAGCACAAAAAATTGAATGACTTGATCTTTGTTCAATACAATTTAAAGCTTTGGGAAAAGTTATGCTATTATTATTATTCAGTTAGATATATTTTTTTTATAATTTTTTAATAATTTAATTTTATTGTTTACTAGGATTCTTAATAGAACAAGTAGTTCAGTAAATCCAATTTATATTGATAATATCAATCTTTTGGCATACTAGGCTTTTGAGGAATCGAATTTGATAGATGAGAGTGACTTAGAAGATAATCTTATATGAGAATGTATTCACTTGTCAATTGGTTAAATTAATTTGAATGATGGTGATGTTTTTAATTTTATATTTATATGATGATTAAATAATTTTTTATATTAATTGTGATTATTACTTATATGTGAAAATTAACATTAATAAAAATAAATAAATTGTTGTTAGTTTAAATTTCTATTATTATAAATTTTGGAGATATGGTTGATATAAAATTATAAAGTATACAATACATGATACTAATGGACAATTTTTTGCGATTGAAAAATTTCAAGAATTATTTCATAAATTTAAAACATTATCTAAAACAATAATTAGTATTAACCAGTACTGATATAATGTTGTATAAGAACTAAATGTGGTACTAGTATCGATACTACTATGGTATTCATAATATTAGGGTTAAATTTATTATGAAATATAGGGACGACAATGAACTAGTTCATGAGCCTAAATTTAAGTGTTTTTAGTAGGTCGATCATGAGTTAGATTAGGCCCAAAGTAGTTTGATGCCTAACTTTTCATGCCATGAAGAGAGAGTAGAGCTGTCTAATCCAAATATTTAAAAATACATTCTTGGATCACCTTTTTTGTATAAAGTTTTAATAGAGGCAGAGTGAGTCGTAGGATTTCTCACCTTAGTTATGTTTCACTCGAGTGATGGAATGACACCAAACGAAATGAGGAAAGAGATCTTTTAGTTAAGCAAGCACTGATAAATGAGTAATTTTTTACCATTTTTTAATGCTCAAAAGAGTTAGGTCTTAGGAAAGTGTAGGCAACAACTTAGAGTCGAATTCATTAAAAAATATTATTTTATATTTTTAAATTTAAAAAAATTAGCGAGACTAATTCATTACCATCCCTACCCAAATGTTTTATTTTTTCGGGACATCAAGTAAACATCGTTATTTACCTTTCTTTGAGAGGGAGAAGGTCTAATAATTAATTTGTGACACATTCTCAAGGCGACAATAGCATAGATGTTGGTGCCAGATTGATTGTGCATGCTAGCTACTATAATTCTTAGCAGAAGTAACTGGCGGCTAATATTGCATTGACTTAATAATCTCTTTTTTTTTTTAATACATTGGAAATGACTTAACAATCAAGAGAAGCCGTGCCATCTTTTGTAAACTAGGTGCGTGCTAACGGTTTGTTTAGTTAGCGTCTTCAAGATGCAGAGACGGGACGAAACAGGACACTTAAGACAGGACAGAACAAAAATTGAAGACAGGGAGGTGTTTGGTTGCAGTGAACAGAACAGAGGAAATTGCCCCCGTCCTCAAGACAGAAATGTGTTTGGTTGCAGTGGACAGAACAAAAAACAGTGTTTAATGACAAAAATGCCCCTGCAGTGTAATATATTGGAAAGATGTAATTCATTAGTCATTTCATAATTGTGTGAATATTTATATGAAGTGTATTTGCAACTCTAATAACATTAATTATCTTATTAATTATAATT
>JANIHY010000208.1:39512004-39522174 GCA_027479065.1 Erythroxylum brevipes
AATCAAAGATTTAGCCCAAATAATAAATACTTAAACAAAGTCCTCAACTTTGAAAATTTCTATCTTTCAACTCCAAATTCCGATCATGTCATATTTTATATCAATGCGAAGATCAGAAAGTTACCTACAATTTTTATGCAGAACACAAAAATCAATTTGACCTCTAAGGAAGTCAATTTTTCCATCAAAAGTTATGTACTCTAATAATCATGCAAAAACCATAACATAAACTTGTAAAAATCATAACTTATGATTCCGAGATCGAAAAATTCCATACTTTATATCAAAATAAATATCAAATCAAATCCTTCAACTTTCATGAAGAACTTCAAGGCTAAATTAACCTCTAATTAGATCAATTTTTCAGTCAAAGTTTCAGCCAGGATAAAAGTCAACCCTAACACACTTAAACTTTGACTGATCATAACTTTCACTCCCAATATCGAAAAATTACAAACTTTATGGCTACAGAAAGCTCTTAACATAAAATACAAGTTTCCAGAAGACCATTTTCTCAAATTATGCTTAAATCAAAAGTCAACTATTAATGGCCAAAAAGTCAAACTTCTCATATTTTCTCACTTTTTCTCTTTACTCATCCACTTTAACACTCACAACCAACCCCAATTTATTCAAAACCCCCAAGATATCAAAATCAAATCATTTCTTTTCTTATCAAGATCCTTTAAGTATTTAGTCATCTATTACACAATACATACACAAAACACTCCTTAAATTTCATTTTACTTATTCAAATTTTCACTCAAGAATCGGGGTCCAACATGCTCTTCATGAAATCCATTGGCATCAACATTAAAACAAAGCAGCATCATTGTGAATTTGAAGGTGAATATGTTTTTGTCTAGAATCTGAAGGGAAAATGCAATGGACCCATAAAACAATTTCATAAAATCTGCATTTGCTGGTTAACATCCAAGTTAGGTTATATAACAAGGTGGCATGACAATTGACATAACATCTTTTCTGTACAAAAGTTACATAGACAACATGGCATGACAATTGACACACACACACTGATATACATATATATATATATGGATGAGGAAGTATTGTATCTATTACAATCTGTTTTTATCATCTACATGCACCTTTTCAATGATTTCTTGAGGTTTTGTATGAAGTTCCTCACTGTTTCAAGTTACAATCTCTACAAGCTAGAAAGTTGTTAATTCCTTTTGTTGGGTGATCATTAGTGTAATTGTGTGAGGGTAATCATATCATATTGATGATCATTTTCTGTATGTTCTTTTTTGGTACTCCAAAAGTTTTTAACTAGATTTTGACCCATGTTCTAATCTATTCTTTTTAATTCCTAAATTTTGTTGATTGAAAGAAGTGAGCCTTGTTATGTAAATTATCATGTTCTGCTACTTAATAACAGTTTGTATAGATGTCATCCATCCTATGGCCCTCATACTTTCTATTTGGTTTTCTTTAATAAGATGAGACACAAGTCTCCTGTTTAAAAACTCCATAACAACATTGAATTTCCTACATGCTTTTCTTCTGCCCATTACATATTGGTAGACTTCTTAGCAGATAATAGTCTGGGCAAAGTTCATATAGTTTTCAATGTTTTATGGGGAATTTCAATATTTTATGATGATCCATGTCATGTAGAGTATCTTCAAATGTAATAACATGCTAGAACAGTGGTTCCAATATAGATGCCCTCAAAAGCTCTTTCATTCGGTACAAAAGGATGGAAAACTCATGTATGCAATAGGGAATCTGAGCACTGAAAAAAGACAGAACATGAAGCAGCACTTTTCACCTTACACTCTGTTAACATTCCATGTTCATGCTTAACATTGATCATAACATATGCCTAATTTCAATAATTTCTCCAAATCATTCTAATTATGGGAAGGTTAATCCCCAAATCAGTCACATATGTGTACACAACAAACAAAGTATATTATCAGATCAAGGTAAGATAAAGGACTTACCACTTTCAGGAGAAGACGCCTAAATTCAACTTTCAGATTGCGACTCCTAACAATGCTGCTATTTTTGCGAAACTAGAAAAGAGGACGATAGATTTTAATTCCAAATGGCATTTCAACATTCGGTTGTCTTGATGGAAAACCGAAACATTTACTAATCCAAAGAAACATCCCTACCGAAACCCATTACGTATTACAGAAGAACAAACACGAGATGGGATAAAAAAACGTCTTACCCAAAAGAGAGGCTCGACTGTCCAATGTTGGGTTCGCTTGGGAGAGTGACGTTTCTGGAGACGAGGCAGAAGGAAGAACACGAGTTGTAAGAGAGACAAAGCAGATCAACGAAGAGGAGGTGCGGGTGAGACGAAATAGTTGGAAGAAGCAGATGGAAGAAGAGGAGGTGCGACAGAGGAACATGTGTAGGTTTCGAAAAGCACAAGAAGAGAGGGGTCTTTTGTTCCTCTTGTCCGTAGGACAATGTCTCTGTACTTTAGTTTGGAATTGGACAGAAATTTCTGTGTACCTTAGTTTGGGATTGGACAGAAATTTCTGTCTTTGTCCATTGAGAACAGAACAGAAAATAATAAAGATAGCAATCAAACATCTTCAAAGACAGGACTTTTATGTCCTTGTCTACTATCCTCGTCCTGGGACAGCAACCAAACACAGGAAGGGTTGTTCTGTTCTGTTCTTAAACGTTAGAACCATAAGAAAAAGAATCTTTATTCACCACTGATTGTTGTTGTTCTGACTTCACACGGAACATAACATGATGTAAAGTTTGGTGCATCTCATGTCCAAATTCATAGCAAAAAGCAAATGTTACACGTGCTTCTTCAGAATCTGCCCTCAAAGTCAGGGTCTTCATTTTTTCTTAAATCTTTTGATTCACTTCTGTGCAATAATAATTAAATTTATTTCAATTCTTTATTTAATTTTAAATTAAATATATAATTACGCTTAAGAGCACACATAAAAATAAAAATAGCACGAACCGACTTCTCAGATCATTAAAACAAAAAGATATAGAAATTCAAATTACTGGAAGGGCATTGTAGTCAATGTATAGACGTTGTGTAGAACATATGACGCCCACATGCTTGGCGAGAGAGATCAGGCGAGAAAAACAGAAGGGAAAATGGCTGGAGTGTTCTGTAACATTTCCATCTCTTCTGTTTTCTCACGCCCTCCTCGGGTAAATGAAGTGTTTTCAGTGAAGCAGATTTCAGGGTGTAGTCTTATGGTTTCCAACAAGTGCTCCACGATTGGTAGGATCAGTTGTAAGCTACCAGAGAGCGACATTGGCAAAAAACCCATTAAAAAAGAGGATTCATTGAGGTCAAGGAACAGAATGGAAGACTATAATACAGCCATGAAGAGAATGATGAGAAATCCGTATGAATATCACCATGATCTTGGTTAGTTTGTTTCCTGGATCCCCACTTTGTTTTTATCTTTCCGGTGCATGAGCAATTTCATTGGGGATTTATCGGTTGTATGTTCTCTTGCCGCCTGAAGTTTTGAACTTTAATATGGTGTGGGTGAGTGTAATCTTAGTTATTTCCTCTAACATTGATCACAACAATAGATTAATGTTATATAATGAAACCACAGATTGGTTTTTTGGGAGAATACGGTTCGGCCTTACCGCTTGTTTACCGATTATGGTGATTTTATGCATTTTTGCTGCAATCTAATACTATTTCCTCCTTGAAGCTTTTTACTTCCCAATTTCCAGAATTGTTCGATCCGTCTTAATTCATATTTACTGTAAACCTTGAATGAATCAATGTTTAATTTGCTCTTCTTCTCTGTCTAAATTGCATTGCTTTGGCTATATGTTTGGAAGAAGCAATGTGATTTGGCTTCAGGAACACAATGCCTAACATGGATAATGTTCCATTACTCTTTTTCTATGATTCTGTTTAGGTTTTTACCTATTTAACGGAATTTCTCGTCCCTGAGTTTGGCTGCGATTCCTCTAAATTCAGTGATAAGATATAAAAAATACCAATACTATGTGAATTTGCAAACTGTTTCATTATTATTTTGTATTTTGACGAACCTGAACTGCGTATCATACTTTCGTAATGCTTTTCTTCCCCAGTTTGTAACATGTCGCAGCAAAGGTTTCCCATCGTATGATCCACATCGTGTGTCAGTTCTTAGATTTACCAATAAATGCATTTTAGATACGTTTGCTGCTGTTTTCTCATAATAGCTAATACAATCATCAACTTTGAAGCATACTTAGAGCTTGATTACGCTGCTAGATTAAGGTTTAAAACATGAAGTTTCCAGTTTTGCTGTGAAAATTAGCTACTTTTTTGTTCATTTCCTGTTACTGTATATTAATTGTTTCTAAGTTATCCAATGACTGATATCCTGCCTTCAGGTATGAATTACACTCTGATAACCAATAATCTGATCGTGGGATCACAGCCACAGAAACCTGAGGACATAGAACATTTGAAACATGTTGAGAATGTGGCTTACATTCTTAATTTGCAGCAGGATAAGGATGTTGAGTATTGGGGTATTGATTTGAAGTCCATTAGACGAAGATGCCGAGAAGTTGGAATTCGTCATATGAGAAGACCTGTAAGCGAGTCTTGGTCATACTTTATAAGAAAACTTTATTTTTATGACTATGCACTAAATTGTTTGCATGATGTGCTTTCTGCTAACTAAGTGAATTTGGAAAGATAACAGGCAATTGATTTTGATCCTGATTCCTTGAGAAGTATATTACCAAAAGCTGTTTCATCACTGGAATGGGCTATTTGTGAGGGAAAAGGGAGGGTATATGTGCACTGCACAGCTGGACTTGGAAGGGCTCCCGCTGCTGCAATTGCCTACTTGTTTTGGTTCTTTGACATGAATGTGAGTCCTGTCTAGTTCCTTGCTTGTTTCCTTTCCTCTTGTGTTCAGTATTTGGTGTGATGATATTTATAAAATCTGAGTGAACGTGAAATGTATGAAGTTGGGATCAACATTTGAATTTAGATAATCATCAGATGTTGCTAATATTGGCAATGATTGTTGGGAACATGTTTTACTGATTATCATTTTGTGCCCACGAAACAGCTAAATAAAGCATATGATGCACTAACTTCTAAAAGACCTTGTGGACCCAATAAAAGATCAATACGAGGAGCCACCTATGATCTGGCCAAAAATGATCCAGGGAAGGAGCCATTTGAGAGTCTACCGGATCATGCATTTGAAAACGTTGCAGATTGGGAGAGGAACTTGATTCAGGAACGTGTACGTGCTCTTCGTGGAACTTAAAATCATTAGGGTAAGTTCTACAACTCCATTTGGACGTCTTTAACCTTTTAGTAGTGATTTTCCATAACGCATGTGCAATGTAACAAACAATCAATCATCATTGTTCAACTTTTCTCTTTTTATTGATGCTGATTATTGGTCAGTAAACTTAACGATTTCCTGTATCGATTTTGTATCATCAGCAGCTTCACAGAATGAAGAAAGCTTTGCAGATGGTAGACTGATAGATATCCAGGAGCTGAGGAAGGGTGCTGTGGCAATGGCATTGCTCATAGCAGGACACTGCAGTGCCTCTTTATACAATAATCGAACTTCAAATACAAGTACTATACTGTCAGATGTAGGTTCTTTTTATACAAATGGACCAATACTTTTTATTCAACCTTTATTTGACTTGAAATAAGTTTTTTTTCCTTGTTTCCTTGTTAGCAAAACATACTTTAGCTTATGTATTCATCTTATTCTTTATTTACCCTATTACATTGTATTTTCAAAGGTTTTTTCTTGTTTTTTGAGTACTACAGATACCCTATCCCCAATTTACTAGTTAGAATTTCAATATTAGGACTTAATCTGATATGAATATAAGATAATACGAAAACCAAACTCATGGAAAGCTCTGTTTTTCACATTTATATAAATAAGAAATTGTTAGTGTGTTTGTAAATTTTCAAGGAGGTACGAAAAGATTTGGTACAATGATTTCCGTAGCTGAGGAATAGGAATAGCATTCACGAACAACTAGTGATACAAATATGAAAACTTTTATGGAAAAGCTTTTCAGGAACCCTGTGGTACTATGTGGAACCTCGCTAATTGTGCTTGCCGCCGTCCTAAATGGAAACCCGTGACTATCCACACTAAACAAACCTGAAGCCAAAAACAGAAAAGGAATGTCTGAGTCTGCGGATTGAATGCGTTCTCCTATGGTCCAACATGCAAGAGATAGCACAGACCAAAACTACTGCAAGGAGCATAAAGATCTACTGTGACAAAAAAAATTAACACTGTACGTACCGGAAGGGCATACAAGGACATCGTTGATGTCCTCTCATGGAGTGTACTGAAGAGCAGTTTGTACATTCCTGCTGCTGTAGCATCTCCTAGACGTTGAACGATTACATCAATGCATACCTGCATCATGTTGAGATCTTAGCAGCCATGATTCGACTGTGTGTGATTTTTAAGAAATGATACAGTATAAGTGTACAGATATTAATGGACCTTAGCTTTGTATTTTTCCTCCTGCGAGACTACAGTAAATAGGAGTTCTCTTCCAGGCCTCGTCACCACATAAGTAACCACCTGCAAAGATATGAACTACATAAGAAACATAATCTACAATGAACTTCAATTTGTTCCTTCATTATCTCCATTAACTCTGGAACTTGAAACTTCATCCTCAACATGCCAGAGACCTTGCCAGCTACGGCAATAACCTGCATGATTAACTTAAACAACGAAGGTAGGTATGGAAAAGGCACTTGACCGACCTTTCGCAGAGTCTCACAGATGGCAACGGCTACCCAAGTTGGCCAAACAGCAATAGCAACCAAATTTGAGCAGGCAACAACAGGTGCAGAACATATAGCTATAGTGACCCCTGCTATAGTAAGGATGCGCCCCTGTATTTCATTGATAATTCAAATCAAGGGAAATTAAATGGAATATAATAAGCATGATACAATACATTGCTGAAGAAAATTAGTTCAAAAGTGAAGATGGAGCTTTCTTCACATTAAAAATTAGCTGAATGATTCAAAAAACACATCAACATAGGGACTTACGATTATTAAATAAACTTGTGATCAACTTCCTCAATCTAGGTAGAATAGTAAAGCATACACATCAGAAAAGCTGCGATCAACTGATATCAAGGATAACTTACCGTCAAAGTCAGTTGTCCAGCCAGGATAAACACAGCAATGAAGCTATTTATCTGTGCAAATAGTTTTCTCCTACCAAGAGAGCTTGTGACAGTCATGGCAATCACAGTTACTTTCTGCAATTGCAGAGCGAGAACCATAACTATCAATGGTAAAAGGAAGTATGTCTTACACTGCCTATATAACAGAAATAGTAAAAAGATACCAGAAGCAAATAGGACTTAGTTGATTCTACTTTTGAGTAACAGTAGTAGCATATCTAACCAGGCATCAGAACCATTCCAGTAGAACCTTATTCGCAACTACAAATTAAGGTCCCCTAATTCTTGTTAACTCTCAACACCAAGTGTATCTAATTAATATAGGATTCTCCTTCACAAAGGGATGTTCCCCACTTAATTTTTTCTTCTTCTGAAGTATACTTAATGTTAATCCCAATTATCAACTAGTTCAGTATCAAAAATTGAAACTGGTCCATTCAATTATATAAAAAGAATTTTATTGTCTCTGGTTGACTTCCAATCACGAAACTGAATAAAGAATTCCTACAAGTTGCCTAACATCATTCATCTATTACGGGTTTAAGTCACTACAAGGGTGAGCAGTTTTCTGTACAAGGGTAATCAGTTTTCTGCCCAAGGGTAATCAGCTAACTAAGAAAGAAATCTGAAATTAAGAGAAGGATATAAACAAAGCAGAAAGAAAGCTACTTTGGCATTTCCAATGCACACCTTCTTTAGCACTTGCAAAGGAAAAATCATGCATAAAATCTAGATAGTTTTGTACACTGACTGTACCTAGAAGTCCTTAAAATTCAGTCAAGCCATACAAAGCAACTTCAAATTGACTGAAACTTCAAAATACATACCATGTAGGAAACTCCAATTTACCTGAAAATAGAAGAATGAGGAGACAACTGCACTCAGCCAAAGGAATAAAGACACATACATCAAATAAGGTGATGATAATATAAGTCGAAGTCCGTCCAAGCTGGCTGAAAGCTGGGGATTCACCCTGGATGCAGGTGCATTAGTTGAAGGAAAGGCTGGTGTGGCCTGTTCATAAGCCTTACTGTCTTGATCAGGATCAAGTTTTCTATAGCAACAAGCAAACTTATTTAACAACAACAAAAAAAAGAGGGGACGAAGAGAATAGCAGATTCCAATTAAGATCTACACATTCCTTCCTGTAAAACTGGTATCTATATGATTTTCAATGTGCTTTACACCAGAAAATATACCGAATCTACATGCATAAAACTAAATTATCCTGAGAAATGCCCAGAAAATACCTAACCTTGTAGGAGGTAATTCTTCAGAAAGATGAACATTGTTGATCCCTTTTGATGATTGTGCAGCAAGTTCCATTAACAATGCAGCAACTAAAAGTAGAACTGAAAATGAATGAACTAGTTAGAAATATTAGGAAAACCACGTGGAAAGAACCTATATAAGCTCCAACCATAATATGTCATACATGGACCCAACCACGCCATTCCAGTAGCGAAGAGTGATCCACAAAGCTGACCAAGAGTAGCACCAGCACCAATGAACCCAAACAATCTTGAACCTGACTGGATACATACCAATGTCAAACACATAAATGAACCGTAAAGAAAAGGAAATAAAGTAAAAGCCTGAAGATCCTTCATTTAGTATCCTAACCTCACAGTCCATGACATCAATAATCCTTGCCCAAGTCGAAGAGATGGTGATGAGATTAAGCAAAGCAACCTTCAGAGCAAGAAATACAAAAAAAAAAAAAAATCATGGAAAGAGGTGAGCAAGAAACACAATAAGAAATCCCAAAAAGAGATGCAGCACTCTGCCAGTAAAGCATCAACAAAGAGTCGGGCTATTATCATACCCAGAGAAACAATCCGATTCTGGCGGAAACATAAAACCACCCATGGTTAACCCAATCTCCAGTACTTTCAGAAGTAGTTTGATTAAAACGAACATTTAGATCCTCCTTCAATTGAGTGGATAAGGCGATCGTGCTCTGGGCGTGGAAAGAAGGAGATCATAATCGTCAATGAAGTTATTGAGAACGAAAACCAATTAAAAGAAAGAAATAGAACAGAAACTAGCACTCATCGGCATCAAGGCTGGCACCTTTTGTTTAATAGGGGAATATCCAGGGGAAGAAAAGTGCCATAGAACGAAGAACACAACAAGGGATACACTAAAAAACCTGTGTATCAAAAACAAAGCCTGGGAATTTCAAAAAAACACTTATTACCGACCAATTACCAGAATCAAAAAGAAAAGGAACAAAGCAGAAATACCAAAAATCCAAAATTTCCAAAGAGATCAGAATGTCAGCGCAGTGGTATCATCATAACCATGTAACAAGAATAGAATCAATAACAAATTCATTGCGCTTTCCTTTCCATGACAGAATAAACAAACTTACCTTGGCTTTAGAGAAATTAGGAAACGCAAAGACGAGTGTGGATAAAGGAGCTGCAATTAAAGTGAGAACGAGTGACCCAACAAAGAGACCCGGTAGGCTGGATAATCCTAAGGAGATTGCACCCTCGTCCCGCAACGGTAGCACCACAAAGTAAGCGCTCAAAATCTGGAAACCAAATCGTTAGCTCAAATCAAAAGCCAGAACCAACAAAGAACAGACAGAGTTGAGAAGATTACGAAGAAGAAACAAGAAGAAGAATGAAGCAAAGTGGAGGTTTCATTAGGATGGACGGAGACAAAAGTAGAGAGAACTGCCCCTAGTCGAGGGCTACCCATCACTAATTCTGTAAAAATTAATCTTCCAACGCTAAGAATCCCAATCCATGGGTGATTGGTTCGCGCGAAGATCAAACCTTTGTACTTTTCAAACTAAAAGAAACCATTTCCTTGCAAATTGCGATTAAGAAATAGAAATTGGAGCTTGCTGCAGTTACACCTTACACCCTTTCTATTCGTTTGACTTAAAAACAAATTAATTTTATAAAATAAATAAATTGATTTTAAATTGTTATACAATATTTATTAATAATAAATTCTTCATTTTTATTA
>JANIHY010000208.1:39913746-39927006 GCA_027479065.1 Erythroxylum brevipes
TCTAATTAGATACCTTAATTATAATTAAAGTGAAACTTTAATTATAATTAAGGTATCTAATTTTAATAGAAATTTAAAAAAACTGATCTTTTTTGTCTATAAAACCTGCTTAATTCCTCTCAAGAGTTGAGAAACTGCTATGTGGATACTGTTAAGAACTAGACAAGTGAACAGATTATGATTGACACATCAAAAAGGTTTCAATGGAAAACTTGAAAAAGATATGATTTCATATTTATTATTGGAATTTAATAAAATATTCAATTATTAGTATCCAACTGAAAATTATAAAATGTTTTTTTTTGGTACGTTGTGATTCAATCACAGTTGATTTCCAACACCCACAAGTACTTACTTCTTATCACAACTAGTGAAACAAGCTTCTTGTCAGTGTTTATTGTCAAATAAAAAAAGAGCATCATCGAACTGGTAGTTACCATCATCAGTTTTAAAATGGTAACTCTTTCTCTATTTAACTATGAGGTTTTTGTTTACTAACTTTTGTTGCTTGCATGTATTCCTTATGTGATTTGTAACACATTCTCTCTAATTATATTAGCTTTTCCTTTACATTATTTTTGTGTCTTCTATATATTCCTTGTGTGATTTATAACTGATTCTCTGGTCTTCTATACATCTTACATTATTTCATTTTACTTATCGAAATTATAAATGTTTCAAAAAAATTACAATAATCTTAAATTATTAATAAAAATGATAGAATGAAAGATATTGTTATATTTCCTTATCAAAAACAGTATGATATCTTTGTTTGATTAAATGAAACAAGAAATATGATTTTTTTTAAAAAATTGAAAGAGCAAATTGACGTAAGCCATAAGACTTAGTTATAAGCCTTTTTTCTTGCTTTTCAAAGCCTAGGACCTAAATATGGGTGTTTCATCTTAATTTAACTCAACTCTAGGAGTTTTATCTTAATTTCCATCCTTAAGATTCACTCTAAGCATTTCCACCTTAATTTTGAACCCTATAATTCACTATAGACATTTTAGCTTAATTTAAAACCATAAAATCTAACTCTACACATTTTATATTAATTTTAAGTCCTAAGATCCTTTCCAAGCATCTAAATATTTTATCTTAATTTTAAGCTCTAAGACTCAAATATAGGCATTTCATCTTAATTCCAAGACTCATTTTAAGAATTTTTTTCTTACTTTTTAAATCCTAAGAAACAACTCTAGGTATTTCATTTTGATTTTAAGCCCTAAGACACAACCTTAAGTATTTCATCTTGATTTTAAGCCTTAAGTTCCAATAATAGGCATTTCATTTTAATTTTAAAAGAGCTAGTTCTGTGCATGTTATTTTATTTTAAAGCCTAAAGATCTATTCTAGGAACTTTCATTTTAATTTAAAACCTTAATACCTAATTGTAAGTTTTTTCAAAGCTCTAAGACCCAACTTATAGGCATTTCATTTTTATTAAAACAGATACAATCTATTATAGGCATTTCATTCTTATTTCTAAGCCCTGTGCAAAATTATAAACTCCTAGTTGTTTAATGATATGTTCTCTAATTCAACATGTTTCTTAAACTCACAACCAAATTCATTTTAATTTGAACTTCACAAATTTTTAAACCAAATTGTTTAAATAGGTATGGTGGAGTTTCTAACACCTTCCCTATTCTATGATCGACCTTTAAACCTTCATTCTTAAGTTCTTATAGTTTCTTTTCTCTTATATTTTTCTATATCTTTCCTTATTAAGGTAGAGTGATGACCATAGTTTTATATCAAAATATATCATAAACCGTCATTTTGTTTAAGACCTGCCAAAAATATAGCAGTAGCTATCATAATAATGATGTATAAAACATTATTATGCAAAGTAATGGTTATTATGTAGTGAACAAAATTATGAGTGATTAAATTTTATATTATCCGTATCTTTATGTTTAGTTTTGATTTATACATGTTTTAAATATGACTATTTTTCCTTAATGGGTAGGTTTTAAGTAGATCATACTAAATGGATGATAAAAAGTATGGGTGAGAATATATCACCCAAGTTATTAGATACCTGATTGCTCTATTTGATTTTAGCATTTAATTTTACTTATATCAAAGAAAACTAATTTACCCAAGTTAAAAATAAAAATTAACAATGCTACCTTTAAGATTTCTTTTACATGCTCTAATATTAGGCAATATATCTTGCTGGATCAAAGAAGGTTTTAACTTAAGATTTTTTTATTACAAATAACAAAATATGTTATTATTATCATTTTTATATTTAGTGATATTAGTAAGTTAATTTATTAAAGATTAAAAAAATTTCAATGATCAAGTTTAAAAGGAAAATCGTCCAAAGGATAAAAATAAGCAAAGTCTGCACTAAATACCATTTAAGAGAGTTTTAAGGAAATTCAAGTTAAGAACCAAAAACAAAAAAGGATTATAATTTTTCATGCAACCCTTTTTTTAACCATTTTAATTGATTAGATGTTTAATCATTATATAGTCATACATCAAGGACATATCTTAAGTACCATTTTACAATTAATAGAAAATTTGACATGTGAATGAATGAATCACATGAAGAGGAAGTGGCTTCAAAAGGGAAAGGTATGATTTTTAAAGTCTCTAAAGATGACAAAATTTCATGATAAGGAGACCTCCATAAGCGATAGTGATAGGATGATATAAAGCTTATAACAAAAAAATTTTAGTTCTTAAAGAAGAAGAGAGACAACTAATTAAAGAAGAAAAAGAAGGCATTTAAGGCCATATGGGATAAACTATTGGGTCAAGGATTGAAGAGTCCAAATATATGTTTTTATAGTTAATAACGGTGAGGTGCCCTCTTAAATTTTTGTGATGGTTATTGTAATATTGAGTTTTCATATGATAAGTTAGTTGAATGCCTAAACATCATGATCTTGAAAATGAAAAAATTATCTTCTAACTATAAAGAGACTTTAAATTCGTTAGATGCATTCATAATTAAGAATGAGAAAATGAAATGCGATTTAGATAACATGGTGTATTATAAGAGTGTGTTTATTGCTAATAAAAATGGGATATGAAGAGGGAGATCAATGACCTTAAAAAGTGCATATCTAGGTTTATTAAGGATAATGAAATTTCTGATAGCATGCTTATAGCTAAAAAGATATTGATGATAGGCATGTAATTAGTTTCACTTACAAAACTGCACAATCAAATTCAAATATAAACTTTAAAAGAGGCAAGCATTTATATGATGAGACTATGCCAAATTCATCATACAAGCATTCATATGCTAGGCCTTAAAGTAATATGAGGCGAGATCATAATCTCATATAACCAAAAGAGAGCATTATGTCACTTAATTCACCCATCAAGACTTATAAATGAATATATTTCATAAATTTTATATGTTTCAATAACATTATTATCATTTTTAATATTGATTTCATATAAGATATCATTTTATGGTGATTATGGACATATAAAAAGAAACTAGTATATGAAACAATGTTGTTAAATAAATCTAAAATGATATAGGTTTAAATTTTTTTTAAAACTAACACCCAGAGACCTAAGTTTGTGTAGGTACTTAAAACACATTGATTTATTTTCCTTGTAGTTCAATATCAAGTGGTACCATTAAGAGTCCTCATATGATCTAAAATAAGAAAATTAGTATAAAAAGGCCAATTCTTAAACCAGGTGGAGTAGAAAATAAGGTAACCATTAATGGTACATAAAAGAAGAAAACCATTTGCTTTTATATTGATAATATTAGAATATGTTGACTTGGCATATATATTTAAGGGAAGAAAACATTTTTCTAAAAATATATATTTAATTAAAAATAATTAATGTACAATATGTTTGATTAAAGTAGTTATTACAAAACAAAATAATCACAAATGTCATAAATTAGATAAGATTGATAAGAGGCAAAAGACTATGCAATTCTTTATGCTATCTAGCTCTGTGTGTTGATGTGAATATAATTTCTTAGAGCAATGATATGATTTCTTATCTTGCTTAATAATATCTTGAAAATAGCCTCCTTGGTGGATATGGAGTTTCCAAAAGTCTTGTTATTCCTCTCTTCCTAAATAGCTGCAACAAGGTAGTGAAAACTACTTTTTAAATCCATAAGTCACCTTAATGCTTTAGTTGTAGCTTCACACTCTAATTGATGATATCAGACCATGAGTTGGGAAGTTCAACCAAGTGAAGTTTGCAGCTGTATTTATTAAATTTACATTGAAAGTATAAATGTTCAATGTTTTCAATTGCAGATTTGCATAAACAATACCAATTTATGAAGTTGGAGTAATGATCAATCCTATCTGAAGTTATAAGCCTATACTTGATTGCTAGCTAGGTAATGAAGGAGTTTTAAGGTGAATTGTGTTTAAACTAGACCATATTGCACTATGAAACTTGTAGATTGTCATTTCTTAACAAATTCTGAAAAGATGAATTAGTAAAAATCCCTACAGGAGTAAGTAGGCATTTGATCTCATATTGTGTAGAGGAATCTAGAACATCAAAAGGTAGAAATGAAACCACTACTGATGAATTATTAGACAATGAGCCATTCAAGAGATCCAATGCTTCTATTACTTTAATATTGGTGTGTAATTTGAAAGTTGATAAGCTAGAATCCAATATTAAGGATAGAGAACCAAAAGGAGTCAAAGGATCATAATAAAAGTAGGTGGATTTGCCATCATGAACTATATGTTTGCAATAACCCTTAATCACCTCTCTGAATTTGAGCATATTGGTGAACAAAGTAGAAGAGTTACAAGGTGGTTTGAAACTCCACAAACTTTGATTCTTGATGTAATAAGTATGGATCCACTTAACCCATAATGATTTTGTCTATAAATAATCTCCAAAGTATCTTGGTGAGAAGCATTGAGCAAATTTTTTTAATAGAAAGGATTCCAAGTCCACCACTTCTCTTAGGTAAACAAAATTCTGACCATTTGACTTTACTTTAGCCTTTCATAAGAAATTTTTGAAGAGTTTTTCCATTTCCTTTATGACTACTGATCGCAGTTTTTTTATATGTGTAAGTTTTAATATTTTAACCTCGATATTCCGAAAACATACGGGCCATTCGTGTAGTACCTAAGGTGTCGATCCCACGAGGAGGGTTAATCTAATCCTAAAATCTAAGGTCAAAAACTACTAAACAAAAATTTAGCAAACAATGAATTTAAACATGTGAACTAAATAAATCAAACAAACTATAATTAAGTAACAAAACACTAATTAACAATTAACACTTAACGAAAACAATCAACAAACAATGATTAACAATTTAAGATTAAATGTGGATAACAATTAATGAAAATTGATTAGTTTGTTAAACAATGATAGCACACCCTAGAATTCAACTTAGTGAATGAACCATAAGAGAGAAAGGGAAAATATCTATCCTTAATGCTAACCTAACTGATAATGATTTATCAAACTAATGGTTCTAAATTATCTTTCTCAATTAACAACCTATCTAAAACCTAATCAATTCTTAAGTTCTCTAATAAACAATTGGAAACCTATACATGATCTCTCTATACAAGATTTACCAACTTGATTTAATTTTGGATCTATTAAATTACCTAACTCTCATTAGGCCAATTTAATCATTTTTTCTTTATTCACCCTCTTAGTTTATTATTGAGATATGAAGTGCAAAATTAAACCACAATTAATTCAATAAACACATAAAACAATCAGATTTCATTATATTAAAAATAGCATTCCAAAGGTGAGTATAAAACATCAATCAACAATTCGATTCTATAGTCAAACTATATATCCCAATTCTACAATCAAATAAAACTGAAATAGACAGGAAATAGAACTTAAATGGATGATGGAAGGTCATAACTTCATAAAGTTTCTTATTTCGAGAAGCACGTTAAGTCTACGTCATCTTCCTCTTCTCTTTTTCTTCTTTTCTTTCTCGATCTCTCAAAGTTCTCTCATTTAAGGTTTTGTTGTGGTGGTTGATCAAAGGCTCTCTCATCTATTTTGTCTCATTCTTTATATATTTGATATGTTCTGGGCAGCCCTAGGGTTTTTTGGGGGTTGAAAAGGTCTAAAAAAACTCTCAAAACTTGATTTTTCTGAGTGTCTGTGCATCTGCCTGATGCAGGCCACGATCATGGGCCATATTTGACCTTTCTGTCTCAATCGTGGCAAATGGGTCACGATCATGGGCCGTGTATTAGGCTTCTATCACAATTGTGGCATTAGACCATGATTGTGGGCTATCTCCAATGCTTTTGTCACAATCATGGCATATAGGCTACGATTGTGGGGTGTTGTTCTGGCCCAAATGTCTCTAAAACTTCTCCATTCTTCGATATTGTCCCTGAAACACTAACCACCCCATCAAATTACCTCAAAGACATAAATATTAAGCTCATAAACTTGTACTAACCCATAAAAAATCCTTAAACACAATTAATTAACAAACTAACACAATGTTAATCTAAGCACATGCTAAATGATTAAATTAACAATTAAAAACATATCAAACTAAACCCTAAAACATAATGCAATTCACACTTATCAACTACACAAGGAAAAATAATGTGTGACGCCTAATAACAAGATAAGGAGAGCAATACATAGTTGATTAATTGACATCTACCTGCAAAGGATAAGGTTTTGGAGCACCATCTTTCTATTATGTTTTTTATTTTACTAAGAAAAGGCTTGAAATCAATAAAAGGTCATTTTTAAAAGGTATAGGAACTCCAAGATATGTAAAAGGTAATTGAACAATTTTGAATCATGTGATATTAGATAATCCTATGGCCAAATATGAAACACTAGCTAATAGATAAAAGCTAGATCTGTCACAGTTAAAGGATAAACTAGATAAAGTATTGAATAATTTGCATACCTTGGAGATAAGAGTGACTAAATTGATGTCTACTTTGAAGAATATAAAATTTTCATTAGCAAAATTGAGGCTGATTAAGATGAGCTTCTTGCATTTTGCATGAAATTTAAGCTAGAGTTCCCTAGTGTTGTTCTTATAAGTAGTCTAGTTGGAACCTTATAAGCTAATGCAAATAAGAAAGGGGAAATGGGATCACCTTGCTTGATACCCTTAGCTACTTGAATAGGAGTAGTAGCTTGTCCATTCAGCATTATTTTGTATGAGACAATTGAAATGCATTGGTATATCAAATTAATATAGATGTAAGGAAAACCAAACGCTCTTAGCATATTAAGAATAAAATTCCAATCTACTGAGTCATAAGCCTTTTGGAAGTCTAACTTGATAAAAAAATTCTTGCCTGTGTTCCCCCTATTATAATGTTTCAAATGTTCTTGAGCAATGCCAATGTTTACTCCAATGTGCCTATTTGAAATGTAAGCACTATGAGAAATATCCACAAGCCTGGACGTAAATTTTTAACCTCTTTGGTATTAACTTAGAGATAATCTTATATATACATGTTCAGCAAGAGATGGATCAAAAGTCATTTAGGGACTGATGATATTTTCTCTTACGGATCAAGTTGATAAAAGTTGTGTTGAGCTCTTTTAAGAAAGCTTTATTGTTAAGAACTCCTGAACAACATCAATTACTATTTGCCTTATAATGCTCCAATTCTTTAAAAATATTAGAACTAAAACCATCTAAAATAAGGGCTTTACATTGAGCAAAAGACTTTATTGACAAATTTATTTCATTTGAAGTAACTATAGATGATATAAATTCAACCTCAAATGAAGATATTTTCTACTAAATAATCTGATCAAGAAGTCTGCTAGAAGAACTGACTAAAGATCTATAGCCTAATAGATGACTGAAGTGATTAACAGTTTCTACCACTAATGAGATGCTTCTGTTGGTAGATTTTCTAACTTAAGCAGCTTAGTGAAAGAAGGCAGAATTCTTATCACCATCTACTAACCATTTATTTTTGTACCTTTGCTTTCACATAAAGTAATCAAACTTAACTACTCTGATATAATTAGATGACGCTTAAAGTTCATTTTGTTGTAAAATGGTATTGGTTGGATCCATATATAGGTCATTCTAAACCTTGTTAAGAGTTTCTCTAGCTCTATTTAATAAATGTTGCATGTTGCCAATATTTAACTCTATGGAAGACTTTAATCTCATCTCTAATGTTACTCAGCAGGGAGAAAGCATTATTAAACGCACTTAACAGGGGAAACATAGAATGATATTTGAATTGGTACATGAGCTTTTTAAAAATTGTTATTTTTTATAAGAACTTGATGTGAATTAGATATACAACAATTATGGATTGTAATCTAGATTCTAGCAATGAATCCACACGTGAATAATCTGGTAAGACTATCTAAATCGTTCACATGAATACCAAACTTTATACATAGAATAACTTAGTCACTTTTAAAAGATGGTTAAGAACATCACTAAGATTAGTCAATGCCCAAACATTTTCAATAACCATAATATCCCTTTTAAACTAGAAAGAAAAATTTAGATGCTCATAAATCTCAAAAGGTTCCTCCTTCTATGACTTCAATATATACATACACTAGTTGGCCCGTAATTGCCTTTTTATAGTATAAAATTAGGATTATATGGTTATACACAGTCAACTACATAAGCATATAAGTTGTTTTGTATGTTAATTTGACAAAAATTATGGAGTTTCACATTCCTAATTGGCTACGCTATCAAGATACATGGCTGTATTACTTACTTACATAATCTTGTAAGCATCCACATAGGTGTGTAGGTTATAAAGGTGGGTCAAATGACAACTTCAAATTTGTACATGTTTTCAGTGAGTTACACAGTCGTGTAAGTCATAATGACTTTAATTCTTCCATTATTTGTCTCATCTTCACCTAACTTATCTCCTCCATGCTCTGTGAAGGAAAATAAGATCAAACATCGATAAAATGGCACCAAGGATGTGAATTTAGCTCATTTTAGTTCTTGTTCCTGTGATAGGATTAGATCATCTTATTTTTTTCTTATGCATTTCAATGTCTTTTCAATTCTATCTTTGTGTTTAAATACTCAATTTGTGTTCATTTTATGTTTACATACAGATTAAATAAGTGAATAAAAATATATGTGAAAAGGAAGAAGTTTGACAAAGTTTGGAGAGCCATCCATAGAGGAGAAACCATCAACGACATTCGAAGGAGAATCGAAGAAGACCTAGGAAATAATACAAGGCCGGAGCACAGGGCCACAATTGTGTAGAGTCAGCCATGATATTGAAAGAGAGCAAATAAACTAGCCATGATTGTGCACTAAAGGCCACGATCGTGGCCTACGCGCAGATAGATGCAGGGTCGCTTACGGATTCGAGTTTTTAAAGGACTTTTTGGACTTTTTAGACACAGATAACCTTAGGGTTTTTTCGGATCCTAGATTCGAAGCCCAACATTTGGAGTCATAAAACGCAAGCATATTATCCTATAGGGTTATTTCAAAGAACCCTCATTGGCCATTATGCCATAAGGGTGGCGTGCCCACACCAGTCAAATATGAAAAACAAACTCATTTCTCCTATTTCAAAACAAATTTTGGGAAACCTTAAACTAGAATTACAATTTTACTCCTTAATAAAAAAATTTCCCCATTGTCTTTAGTTTCTAATGACACCAAAATCATTCAATTTGGTTCAGAATGCTAAAAGTTAGGGCCCAAACACTTTCAAACTATTGTTAAACTGGAATAGCACACTATACCCAACTTACATCTAGAATTTGAAAGTCTTAGAGACTGAATTAAAATTCTATTCCTTTAGATAATTTGTATCTCTATATATCAAGATTATTTAGAAATAAAAAGCATCTCATTCTGAGCTCTACAGATCAAGATACTATTAAAATACCGAAATATGTTCAGTAAAATATCCAATTCATACTCTTCCAACCCATACCCTTACTTTGATTCAATCAATACTTTTCAAATCAATATAAAAAGCTATAAAAGTTCATGTAGTGATAGAAATAAATGGGTTAGGAATCTATTGGGTCTAAGAATCACTTCATTTGGAGGTTAGATAACAAAGTTATGGCTGAAAGAATCAAACAAGCTTTTGTCCTCAATCATATTAAACATGTTTCGGGACAATTAGCATAACTTTCTCTATAGATGTCTAACTAAGATTATCTTAGGACTATTTAGAATAAGATTTCGAGATCTACAACTTTTTTGAAGACACTGAAGTAAGATTTTGTCATCTAGATGGTCAAAATTGAACCAAACGAAAGGTCGAACGATACCAAATGAAAGGTCAGACAAAAGGCTCCAATCTAAGACCTTTTTTGAAAAAATGACATAACTTTCTCTATAGATGTCTAAATAAGGTAATAATAGGACGTTTTCAAAGAGAAAATCTAGATCTACAACTTTTGTGAAGACACAAAAGTGAGATTTTGTCATCTAGAAAGTCAAAATTGAACCCAACAAAAGGCTAGATGATACCAGATGAAAGGTTAGATGAAAGGCTTCAGTCTAAGAACTATTTTGTAACAATTGGCATAACGTTCTCTATAAATGTCAAAGTAAGGTTATCTTAGGACATTTTTTAAGAGAAATTATATATCTAAAACTTTTGTGAAGATAACAAAGTGAGATTGTGTCATCTATAGGGTCAAAATTGAACCAAACAAAAGGCCAAATGAAAGGCTTTAGTCTAAGACCTATTTTGGAACAATTGGCACAACTTTCTCTAGGGATATTTGATCAAGGTTATTATTAGATTATTTGAAAGAGGACTTATATATATACAACTTTTATGAGACACTAAAGTAAGATTTGTCCATTTAGAGGATCAAAATTGAACTAGAAGAAAGGCCAGATGATTCAGTCTGAGATACATCAAACGATTCAATTTACGATGGATTAGACGATTCAGACTGAGATACATCAGACGATTCAGTCTACAGTAAATCAGATGATTCAGTCTAAGATGCATCAGATGATTTAGTCTATAGTGAATCAAACGATTTAGTCTGAGATGCACTAGTCGGAGGTATTTCTATTGGGTCTTCCTCACATCACCAAAAGTTCTAAATCACTAACTACACTCTCCAGAGCATCTCCACTTATAAAGATCATAACTTTCGTTATAAACTATTACCCATGAGTTTTAAAGCTCACCCCTTTTCGTCCCATCCTCAGGTGAAGAAAATAAGATCGAGTAACCAAGAGTAGAGGAATCGTTTTATTTTTACAATGTTTTTGTAAATTAAGTTAGATTTTGTAAAAGCAATACTTTAGATGCAATTCAAGAATTATTGGGATTTTGTATCTTTTGTATTTTGGATTTTGATACCAATAATGTAATGTGGCTTGGAATGCCATTAAAGATTTGTAAACTCTTATCCTTGGTGTTAACGAAATATGAATTTTGTATGGATGATGTAAGTTGAAATTAGATATACGTGAAGAAATTATCAACTTGAGTTGATGATTTTGAACATGAATTGTATATATATATATATATACACATATATGAGATGTTATGGAAAAGAAAGATAGAAATTATGAACGATGAGATGTAGCTGAATGTGATGAGTCAAATGAGTTAAGATTTGAGAGTTTAATGAAGTCAATTTGGTAGTTGAATGGTTATGCTCAGGACATTCCAAGTTGGTACAGTGCACATTTCAAGTCTTCCATAGGGGTAAAATTTATGTTCTGACTTTAGGAGACAATCTGGACTAATCTAGGCTGAATTAGACAAAGTTGTCTCTAGAAAGTGGTAGCTTATCTTTCTAGCTTTCCAATGATATATAGTATGAAATTTTTAGACATCGGAGTCAAAAGTTATGATCTTTATAAGTGGAGACGCTCTTGAGAGTGTAGTTAGTGATTTTAGAACTTTTGGTGATGTGAGGAAGACCCAGTAGAAAAACCTCCGTCTGATACATCTCAAACTGAATCGTCTTATGCATCTTAGACTGAATCGTCTGATGCATCTCAGACTGAATCGTCTGATTCATTGTAGACTAAATAGTCTGATGCATCTCAAACCTTCGTCTGACTCAATTTTGACCCTTTAGATGACAAAATCTCTCTTAGGTGTCTTTATGAAATTGTAGATCTCGAATATCTCTGGAGAAAGTTATGCCAATTGTCTCAAAATAGGTCTTAGATTAAAACTTTTCGTCTGACCTTTCGTCTAGTTTCGTCTGACCTTTCGTCTGGCTAAATTTTGACCATCTAGATGACAAAATCTTTCTTCAAGATCTGTATAAAAGTTGTAGATCTCGAAGTCCTCTTTCAAACCGTCTAAGAATAACCTCAATTAGATATCTATAGAGAAAGTTATGCCAATTGTCCCAAAATAGGTCTTCGACTGAAGCCTTTTGTCTGACCTTCGTCTGGCCTTTCATCTGACCCTTCGTATACTTCAATTTTGACCCTCTAGATGACAAAATCACACTTTAGTGTCTTCATAAAAGTTGTAGATACAGAAGTTCTCTTCAAAACTGTCTAAAGAAAATCTTAATATGATATCTCTAGTGAAAGTTATGTTAATTTTTCCAAAATAGGTCTTAGACTGAAGCCTTTCATCTAACCTTCATCCGGCCTTTCATTTAACCCTTCATCTAGTTCCATTTTGACCCTCTAGAAAAAAAAATCACAGTTTTTTGTCTTCATAAAAGTTGTATATCAAAGTCTTCTTCGAAACTGTCTAAAGATGACCTTAATCCAATATTTCTAGTGAAGGTTATGCCAATTGTCCCAAAATAGGTTCAATATGATTGAGGACAAAGTCATGTTTGATTCTTTCAGTTATAACTGCATCATTCATCCTCCAAATGAGATTATTTTTATTTTTGAATAGACTAGAGACATGGGCTACAAATTATCTGAAGAAAACAAATTTTAATGTAGTTTCTAAGACTTTCAAATTCTGGATGGAAGTTGAGTATAGTGTACTGTTCCGGTTTAATAATAACTTTCAGATTTTTAAACCAAATTGAATGATTTTGGTGTCATTAGAAGCTTAAGAAAATGGACAAAAATGTTCTGAAGAAGTCCAATTGTAATTTCGGTTTAAGGTTTTCCAAAATCTATCCTGAAGTTGAAGAAATGTGTTTGCTTACGTTTTATGACTCAGAATGTTAGGCTTCGAAAATAGGGTCCAACTGTTAGAGTAGTGCCCTTAAGGCAATCGCCTTTAGTGCGTTTTGTACAAATTTATGTACATTCTTTATGAATAAATAAAGAAAGGCATATTTCATTAATTTGTTGTTCATTATTTATGAACTGATATTGATCTGTAATCA
>JANIHY010000208.1:39958836-39981994 GCA_027479065.1 Erythroxylum brevipes
AAGGAAACTCCTAAATTCACCAACACCTACAAATATGACATTTCCACCAATCACTTATATTTCTAATATGAAAACATTCATAATTCTCAAGTCAATCCAATTATACCTGGAATTATTTATGAATGCATGTACAATTATTTTCATGTGCAAATAAATTCACTATTCATGCATAACTGTATGGCATATCATGCATGAACATGGAAATGCATCTCCAACTCTCATTAGTCACTCACATTTACTATTCTAATCCTCCCACAAGTAATGGGATGTTACATGTCAAGCGTATGGTAGTGTAGTCTCTTAGAGGGAGTATTAAGTGAAACACTGACCTTAAAAACTTAAGTGAAATGAGTGAACATCGTGAGGAAAATCCATATTAGTTTTTGTTTACCTTTGATCAATGGTGTTTACCTTTAACTTTGTTTATGTGCATTAATGAAAAGATTATGATATATATAGTAGCTCGATACTTGAGTTTGTCAAAGTTTGAAGGATTGCGTATACTCAATTTTCTTTGAAAATAAAATGACTGAATATCTTGGTTATTTTTAAATTGCTTGAGGAATAGCAATAGTTCAAGTGTGGGGGGTATTTAATAGGATTGAATCATCTTCTATTTTCGTATGCATTTCAATGTCTTTTCAATCCTATCTTTGTGTTTAAATACTCAATTTGTGTTCATTTTGTGTTTACATATAGACTAAAGGAGTGAACACAAATATATGCAAAAAGGAAGAAGTTTGACAAAGTTTGGAGAGCCATCCATAGAGGAGAAACCATCAAGGGCATTCGAAGGAGAATCGAAGAAGACACGGGAAATAATCCAAGGCCACGACAAAAGCTTGAGCATAGGGCCACAATCGTGGAGAGTCAGCCACGATCGTGACAAAGAGTAGATAAAATGGTCACAATTATGCACTAAAGGCCAAAATTGTGGCCTGTGCACAAACAGATGCAAGATTGCCTTCGGATTCGAGTTTTAGAGGGATTTCTTGGAATTTTTAGGCATAAAAAACCTTAAGGTTTACCCTAAATGGAAAATAATATATAAAGAAAGAGAAATGACCTAGAAAGGAAGTCTTCAATCTGTCGCTTTTGGGAAAACTTCAAGAAGAGAGAAGGGCTCTCAAAATCTTCCATTTATGGAAAGCTTCAAGAAGAGAGGAGGAACCAGCAGAGAAGTTTTTATTATTTTCCATAAGCTTAGCTATTCTCTTTCAGTTTCAATGGTTTAGTTTCATATTCATTCCATTAGTTTAAAACTTTCTTAGTTTGAATCATAGTTTTACATGTTCTAGAATGTTTGATGGATTTTACAGTTAAACTTTATATATTTTGTAAGGAATCTTTATGTTATATCAATGGATTTTTATTCCTTCAATTTTCCAGCTTTAATCTTAGTTGTTTGAACTTATTTATGTGCTTTTTCATATCTGAATTTGTTGGGTATTTGAATGTTTAATGGTTTATGTTATGGATTTTTGCTTATTTGTATCCTCTAGAGCTTTTTGCACATTAAGACTTTTTGCATAGTTAAGTTAGAGATAATCCTCAGTGCTCTATGTTCTTTCAGAATAGTAACCTTACTCCATTTGATTTTTACATTTTTGGCTTTGTCAGTCTTGCCTATCCAAAGAAAAGCCTTCATTATTTTGTCAATCTCCTTTATAACCTTCTTAGGAAGTGTATATGACTTGTCCAATATAAATGTAAGCTGTTAAGAACTGAGATTATTAGAGTGGTTTAGCTAAATATGAAAGAAATCTATTCTGCATAGAGTTTATTCTAGCTTTTATCCTCTTAATGGGAGGAAGACAATCCTAGAATTTTGGCATAGAGGAAGTGATAGAAATACCAAGATAGCATAATGGGTTAGTGTGAACAATCATTCCCACGATCCTCCTTATTTCAGTTAGATTCCTTACATCATCCGAAAGATAAAGGCAACTCTTCTCAATATTAGGCTTTAACCCCGACCAATCAAAAAGCATAAGTAGAATTTGCATCAAGATATTAATGGAATGAGAATTGACTCCATACAAAAGAATTAGATCATCAGCATAAATAAGATGAGTGATTTTCACAACCTTACATTTGTAATGATATTGGAAGCCACCATTGCGAGATGTCAACTTGTTTAATATTCTTGATAAACCTTCCATCACCAGTGTGAATAAATAAGGAGATAATGGGTCTCCTTGACTAACACCTTTAGCAATCTTAAAAGGTTTAGAAGGGAAACCATTCACTAACACACTCAGGTTACGAGATTGGATGTAGAACATTATCCAGCTTATAAATTTATGAGGTAGTTGCAATGCTTCCAATCATATTTGAATGAACTTCTAGCTAACTATATCAAAAGCTTTAAAGAAATCAATTTTGATTGAGCAACTATTGAGAGTTACTTGAGTTATAATCCTTCATCAACTCTTAGAGAAGAAGGATATTATCGCCAATGATCCTATCAGGTATAAAGCTCCCTAGGTTGCGTTAATGATGCCTGAGATCACCATTTTCAATCTTTCAACTGGCAGCTTGGTGATCACCTTATAAATGGTATTACAGTATCAAATTGGACTAAAGTCTTGCATCCTCTGTAGGCTGTGCTTTTTTCATAATTTAAGTTATTTTTATTTTTAGTTATAGAAATTATTTAGTATTAGCTTCATGGTTTAAAACTTATTCTTTTGAATCTTACTTGAATTTTCATGGATGATTGCTTGGGATTAGTGTCATATTTTTATTGGTATCTAGGTCAACATAATAAAAACACATCCACATGTCCATACATGTATTGACCTGTATTAATTTATAATAAAGAAGTTCTGAGCAATAGTTATGAACAAGAGCTAAACATGATCAAGTATAAGCCCTATGTAGCATAAAACCCTAATATACTTTATTCCATGTATCTCTCGTGTTAACATACAACAAAGTTGAGAAAGAGATAGAAAGTGCTAATTTTAAACGCAACCAAGACATGGTTGCATGCAACACCCTATGTAGAGGAATATTGTTTGACCCTTACGTCCAAATAGTAGAATCGTGCACATATTGGTGAGCCTTGACCAATGTTTGACACTCAAGATGACGAAATAATGTAAAGACTTATGAGTAGACAAGAAAAATAGCCATTATCAATAGGTTGGCATGCTTTGGTTCACATCGGTGAAAATCTTTAACAAGATGCAAGATTTGAATGTGAGACTAAAAGATAGCTCAAGATAGACATTGGGTTAAAGGTTAGCTAGATCACACGTATGATGGACACATGTGAGAGCTTTAAGGGCAAGAAGAACAATGGGGCACGGAATGACTCAGAGAAAAGCAAGGAGAAGTTATGAATCTTCTTAATACAAGTCTAAGAAACAAAAAAAAAACAGGATATTGCTTGTTTTGTTTGTGAAAGGTCGTATTTTGTTCGTGACTACCCAAAACGGAAGGTGGGTGAGGAGCAAATGAATTCTATAGACGCGAAGGATCAATAAAAAGGAGTTAAAGACTCAACAAAAGAAATCTATCTCAATAATTATGCTCTATTAAGAGCAATAGGCTTTGTGAAGGAGTATTCAAACAAAAGTAAGGACAAACCCAAAAAAGACAGAAAATGGTATGTTGAAGATATGTCAATGACTAAGGAGTCTTTGAGGTAATCATAAACAGATGATAGAAATTAGCTCTAAAAGATAAATATCACGTGGGAGGATCATATGAAAATAGTGGAAATCTTCGTAGATATGATTGTATCATTCTTAAATAGATGTAATCTCTTATCTTGTTAGTTGGGTGTAGCTAAATCCTATCAGATAGAGTTATAATTAGATGGAGATGTCATATGGCTAGTGTGATGTGATATGATACGGATAAGGTTGATCTAGTTAGCTCAATTCAATTAGGATTATGATTTGTAAAGTCAGAGGTGCTTATAAATTGCTTATTTGAGCTTTGCTCCTGAAACATAGATAAAGGAAAAGGGAGCACATTGTTAGAGAGTATTCCTTTATATGCTTATGAAGCAGTAATAAAAGTTAGTTTTTACCGGAGTTCTTCTGTGTTTATTGTTGCCTTTGATTATCCATTATTTACATAGTATTCTCGCAAGAAGCAGGGACGGAGCCATGTTATAGGGGAGGGGGGCCATGGCCCCCTCTTTTAAATATATTTTTTTAAAAAAATTATTTATATAATTAAAATTTTTAAAATTACAAATATAAGTGGCCCCCTCTTAGAATTGAGTCTGGCTCACTTAAAATTTTTAGATGTTGGCCCCCGGTCTCCTCTTAAAGTTGAGTCTGACTCCGTCCCTGACAAAAAGGTAGGAATTAAATACTATGACGGTCGTAAAATGATTATGAATAAGGTTTTGTTGGTCAACGATGATATGAGAAGGCTGAGTCTTGTTTAAGTAGACGTAGATAAGCTTGTCGTGCTGTGTAAATGAACAACCTAATGTTTCTGCCTCCGTGCTGACCTGCATCATTTTATATGGAGATATAGTACGGCCAAGTTTTGAACACGGGACTAATGCAATATCGTGTAGCTCCCATGTCCCACAATAAATCTCAGGTATGTTAAACACACCTTGAGCACCTCGTGTTTGACCAGACAAATTCTCCGACTTCTCATGCATAACACAGGGATAACAGGAAAGGGTTATGTTCGCAAAAAAGAAATAGACAGCATCTATTGTTGGCCTTGCGTCTCACACGTGTTTGCCAACATTTAATCGTGTGCGGACCATGTTCTTCCAAGTGTCAAAATGAAATTTGAAAAATGGTTTAATTTGATGCTTCCTAACTATACGAGAAAAATATCAACACGGACGACGACGGCCAGAGTTGGAACATTTTGTATTGGATTAGGCAAGCTTTTCAACCTATCTATTTGATTCAGAAGTAGTTGTTGTTCAACGTAGGAAATCACACTTGGATGAGATTGGAGGACTTAGGATGCGTGTGCCCATAAGAAATCACGATTAGTTCATGGAATTTTTTGCGGAATTTCCTTTCCTGATACACTGTTTCCAAGCAGTTGTTCAACATAGGAAATCACACTTGGATGAGATTGGAGGACTTAGGATGCGTGTGCCATAAGAAATCACGATTAGTTCATGGTATTTTTTGCAGAATTTCCTTTCCTGACATACTCTTTCCAAGCATTTTCAACTGAAATGGCATATTAAATCGTCTCGTCTTAAAAAGTTATACTCCTAATCCTGGCTAATATTTTACATGTTCCCCCTCTGTCCAGAAACGAAAACCAAACTGATCGTAAATGAAGTATGGATGAAAACGGACAAATGTCATCTTTGAAAAGGATAACGTAAGTAGGTGGACAGATAAAGGAAGATTCCCATTTTCCATTATTATTAAATACAATTTGTGACCCCACCCAACAAAAAGACTATTCTTTTTATATCTTCGTCTTACTGAGTGCCTGGAGTGTGTCCAGCTCTGTCTCTCTTATATGTCTTGAGCCTGTTAAAGATGGCGAAGAGTAGCCGTAGTTGTCGGGTATTGCCTTTGTTTTATGTTTTGATTGTTTGTTTAGGTTTGTGGGAAAACAATGGGGCGATTGCGGGGAGAGTTGTGGCAAAAGGGCCTCTTCTCCAGGAATACGAGAGAGGCAATTTTGGTTACAGCAAGTCTTTCACTAAACTTTATGACACTTCCAACTATGGGATTTTTCAGCTTAACAACGGCTTGGCTCGGACTCCTCAGATGGGGTCTCTCACTCTCTCTGTGTCTTTATCATTTATTTTTCTCTTGTTTCTAAATTGATAACTGTGTCAGATGTTGGTGCTAGTTCGGGAAGGAAAAACTTGACGTGGCTTTACGATGATAAAATATGTCTCCTCTGTTTTTTGATAGAAAAATTAGTAGATAATCAGACCTAAAATTGATTATATTGCAGATGGAGTAGCTGGAACTTCTTCGCATGTAATATCAATGAGACGGTAATCAAAGAAACAGGTTCGTTGGTTTCTAGCTTTCGTCGTTTATATTTATAGAAATCATTTTTTGCTTTCATCGAAATCAATGTAATTGCCTTATTAAGAAGATAAACTTGGGGGTTGATCATCCCTTTTTCCTTTCTATTTTTACCTATAATTGGAAATTTACATTTATGATAGTGGGAAAAGGAGTTGTTCTCGTTTGTTTATTGTTTATTAGTTTTCAAGTTCCTTTGCTTTTTGGGATTGATGAAATAAAGGATGTAACTTGGATAGTCAATCAGTCCATTGCTTTAGTTCCCTGTGCTTTGGAGTTCAGTATTGGTGATCCGGAGGATTACAATTATCTGTTTTTTCCTATGTATCAATGCCATTCCGGGTACTAGTTCTCAAATCTGTTTTCGACAGCTGATGCGCTCGTTTCAACTGGCTTGGCAGATCTTGGTTATGTGTATGTCAATATAGGTATTGATCCGGCCAGTTCTGAGTTTTCACCTCAATTTTGCTCGTTGGTTCTTTTTGTGACTTAAAGTGTATTTCATAAACTGCAGATGATTGCTGGTCTGCGCGAGTACGAGATTTAAAGGTTAACTAAAGCTTTTTCATTTTCTTCTCTTCCTCAGTGTAATCACAGTGATGTGCCGCAACTTCAATCAACTATAATAAACATGACAAACATTATTTAGCATGCACAAACTGGACCAATCTCATCTTATGAATTATGTGCATTAGATATCATAAATCAATGTATTTGTTAATCTGTGTTAGGTGCAAATTTGCTAGTGCTGATTTTGTTGGTTTACAGGGTCAACTGGTTCCTGACCCAAAAACATTTCCCTCTGGAATCAAAGCTCTTTCTGATTATGTACATGAGAAGGGCCTCAAGCTTGGTATTTATTCCGACGCAGGGTGCGGCAGAGATTTCAACACTAACTCAGAAGCTGAACTCAGATTATTACGGAAAAGTTTTCAATTTTTTTATAATTTTAGGACCCTTCTTATTCTTTGAAGCCTGTTTTCGTTTATATAGGGTTTTCACTTGTCAAGTTCGGCCTGGATCACTTTTCCATGAAAAGGATGATGCAGACTTATTTGCTTCGTGGGTTTGTATCTTTTTATCCTGTGCTGAATCTTGATGAAATGGCTATTTAAGATTGCCTATTTACATGTAAGTTTGCATGGGGAGGTTAGTCCCTATGTTCTGCTTTTGTATTAGAGGTGTCAAATCTGTGGCTTAAAGCCGAAGAAAGACAATTACTACAGTAGAAGACTGGATCCAGAGAACCCTCTGGTCTCAAGTCACAGCATGTCTTTATAGCCATGATCTCATTTTTTTAAGGTCATGAGATATACACTAAAGACATACAAAATCAAATGTTTAAATGAACACATGCTCCTCATTGCCATATTTTTGGTGCAGGTAATCATTCTTCTTTATCTCAAGTAAGAGGCCATGATATAGGAGTTCATTTTTGCGTCAAAAATGTTTTTCCTTTATTTTCCTAAAATATCACATTGATTTAATGCTTAATTCTTTGTTAACAGGGTGTGGATTATTTGAAGTATGACAACTGTTATAACCTGGGAATCAAACCAATAGAAAGGTTTTCTTTGCCTTAGTCTCATTTAAGATGTCAAGATAGCTACTTTTCAGAACCTTTAGATTAACTTCATGTCTTTTGATGCTTTCCAGATACCCTCCAATGCGTGATGCTCTAAATGCAAGTGGGCGTCCTATTTTTTATTCACTTTGTGACTGGTAATCCGGTTAATCTTTGATTTTTGTTGACAAGATGCTGATGTTTAACTTGTGAATTAATTTGCATTATTTTTATTTTGGCAGGGGTGTTGATGATGTCCCAAAATGGGGTAGAAATGTTGGAAATAGTTGGCGTATATCAGATGACATAAATGATACTTGGGCAAGGTTTAACTTCTGGACTTTTGTTTCTGGTACATCATTAGAAAAGTAAATGCTAGCACAATACGCTTGTACATCATTAAAAATGTAAATCCTAGCACAGTATGCTTGTACATCATCAGAGAAGTAAATGCTACAACACTATGCTTCACATAAAGGGTCCATATAGTTTTGAGTGCTTTCTAAAGTTTGCACACATATATCCGTTTCACATCCCAGTCAATAAACATCATCATTGAAGACTTTTAGGAGCAAAATTTCAATTCATAAACCATTTTAGGTCAAAATGTGGCTATCAATGTTTACTTCTTTCCTTTTTTAGCTGAGTAGTTCCATCTGTCCTATGTTGAACTTAAATTTCAATCAGTTGGGTTAGCATCTGCAAGGTTCATTCCTTTCAGTGTGATGATTCATATAGAAAGCATCTTTTCAACTATAGTTTCCTATCCAAAAGTTATGAGTTGTTAAGGTGGGAAATGGCCATGGAACCATTGTCTAAATCTGCTGATAGTTCTTAAATTGAGAAATAGTTTCTATTACTGCTGCTATAAATTTTGGACTATTAACTTGTTTGAAGACTAACAAATTTGGACTCTTATTATTTTGTTATTAAGCATGACAGCCATTGCCGATTTGAACAATAAATGGGCAGCTTATGCTGGACCTGGTGGATGGAATGGTAAAATTTTGATATCAGTGATTGAAATTTCATGAAGGACTTCACTTGTACTCCTAGTGATTCATCTTCTATTTAATGCTATACTTTTTGAGCAGATCCTGATATGTTGGAAGTTGGAAATGGAGGAATGACTTACCAAGAGTATCGCGGTCACTTTAGCATCTGGGCTTTGATGAAGGTTTCCTTAAAATTTGTGTTTCTCATTATTTATTGGAAATTAGTGTAAGATTATTCAATTTAATATTTTGGATTTATATAATGATTTTCTGGTGATGTTTATATAGAAAATAAAATCATATAGCTGAGGGAATGACTGATCATCACAATCTTAATCATTCCCGTGTTTCCTTCTAAATGTTTGTGACTCAAATTAGTCATATATAGGAGCTTCTTTATTTCAAGCTTTTACAAATATAGCATTAATCATATTTTAGTAGGATTAACTTATGCTTGGATGTCCAGGCTCCTCTTGTGATTGGTTGTGATGTAAGAAATATTACTGCAGAAGCTTTAGAGATTCTTACGAATAAGGAGGTCATCGCTGTCGATCAAGGTAAACCATGTCTTCTTGATGGGAATCTTTAGTCTTAACATATTTGGAAAATAAGCAAGCAAGGACTTTGATTGTCTTTACAGACCCACTTGGTGTACAGGGGAGGAGAGTATATTCTTCTGGAACTGATGGCTGCCTACAGGTTCTGACTATTGACAAAATTTCTAGTGTATCAAAATATTGTAACACCTGAATGATGGGCTAGTAATTGAACGATTTCCACTTAAGTTTATTTTATTTCGTTTCATTTCGTACTTTTCTAAAGCAAGAAATGAAGAGATACAACTCTTGCCTGTTGTTCGCAGGTCTGGGCGGGTCCTTTGTCTAACTATCGTTTGACTGTTGCTCTCTGGAATCGGTGTTCAAAAGCTGCAAATATTACAGCAACATGGGATGTGCTTGGTCTTGATTCCAACACTGCTGTCTCGGTAAGAGACTTGTGGCAGGTGAGGAAACTTTATCTCTTTGGCCAGAAATACTCTACTCTCCACCTTTGTTGGAAATTTATATTGGTATTTGCAGTAGTCATATGTCTTAGGCTCTAGGAGTGAACAATTCACAGACCAAAAATTTTTAATTTGTGTTGTGCATCGGTTAAAACTTCTCCAAGAAGAGCCTTGGTGCCTTTATATATATATATATATATGTATATGACTTTACAAATCATTAATCTAAATTTCTGATATGCTTCCGAAGCTGGAATACTTGTTATAATTACTGATAGTATATTTGAAAGTCTTATCATTGAGTTTGTGAATTCGTTTTGGGGACGCAGCACAAAGAAGTATTGGAAGATGCAACGGGATCATTCGGGGCCAAAGTTGATTCTCATGATTGCCACATTTACATCTTCACTCCGGAGACGGTGGCTCATGCACAAATTTAGTTGCCCTTCACTTTCATCGCTCTTTTACAGAGGCCATTGTTAAAGTTGGCACTTCTAGCTATATTATAAGAAATAGTTGTAGTAGTTAGCTAGTATGGTAAAACAGTGTGTAGTCATTTCCATTACAATGCTATGCAGTGTAAGTTGTTTTCCATGCAAGACTCTAGATGTAAAATGAATTCTACAAAATGAGAAAGTAGAACAAGATAATTGTAAGGTCGCTAGAGGATTAAATTGAAACTAAGAAAAAGAAATATAACACTCTTTTTCCCTTTCCTTTTCCTTTCAAATCACTTAAAACCCAGGGTAACTTTTTCTGGGTAGGGAATAGATCAATCAAACATGAAAAGTACTGCTGTTATAACGGTCCGATTTTAATAATCACCCGCCAAGGCCCTAATGGGTAGACATCTCTATGTAAGAAACGGAATAATAACTTGAAATGACCTCTCTCTATCTCTGATGTTAGTGCATTGATTTAACTGTGGGTTCCAATTACATCCATCCTTTGAACGCCTCTTGGCTTGGCTGTAAAGTTGCTAATAATGCCCAGAGGGGCATAAAGCGGGAAAGTCCTCGTCATTTTTCAGTTGGAATTGTTGTCTGAAAGCCCTGCAACACCCATATCTCCATTATTGAATCATCACCAAATGTGGAGTATGCTACATGCTACATATGTATGCTTATAGAATTGGTACGAAATGGCGTATATTTGAGCATTGTCATACCCCATTTCCTGTTCAGCTGCCACTGTCTCCAAATCCATTGCAATTCCCAACTCTTCTTGCTTCCTTGCTATTGCTGAAGCCACTGCTTCTGATGGGAAGTGGCTGAAAGAACCAAACTCAATCCTCTGTAATGGAGCAAACCAATCCTCGACCTTTCTAACGGACTGATCACTTGACCGTATTTCTGAAGTCACGGGCTTCTTAATACTAGAAAGAAGTGGGAATTGATCCAGGGAAAGATCTATACAGTTGCCATCTATATTCTTTTCCAGCTCTGTTGCAAAATCATCATCAGAAAGATTAGCAAAAATACCATTTCTAATCTTCCCGGTGATGGGGGGATCTTCAACCTGGTCAATCTTTTCGGATGGTCTGACGAATTGACTAGGAGTTGAGTAATCCAACTTCCTCATCCTTGTAAAGGGTGGTTGCCTTCGGTAGATATACTGAGTCTGCATTGTCTAAATGATATAGATTATGGAATGGACAAGCTTAAGATTAGAAAACCACAACAAACATACCAAATTGGGAATATATGTGCCTGTTCCCCGTGACTTTCCCATTTTGCCAACGCCACAAGTCAAAGCAGATATCTGAGGAGTATAAATGTGAAAGACTGGCCTTTTAGGATCATATCCACAGTTGGAATTACGGAGAAATCCTTCCTCCCTGCATTGTGACAACTTAAACTGGGAACCCCTGAGACTTTCTCGTTGAATTTGAGAAGGTAAATATGGATTGCGCTGAAGAGGAGTCGGTAATGTATAATCATGAAACCACTGGCCATGTACCAGACCGCAGCAGTGAGTTTCATAGTCTCCACTGAGACCCGATGCCTCTGATCTTCCAGTGCCAAAGGCAGGCACTGGCACAGATGCATCAGGCCTTTCTCCCTTCCCATTCCGCTCCAGGGTGTTTGTGAAAAATTTCTCTAGTGCAGCACCCATGTGTTCCCCGGGCAGCGCTAGAATTTCTCCTAGCTTTCCAGCCCCAAAGGAAAGGGCACACTTTATCCGATGGAAATTGCCTGGAAGCAGGTGGAATGTCGAAAATAGTCATTATGAAGGACAATTTAATGTAGAACCCCAAACATGGAAATAAATTCTGAATTGTTGATAGAAGTAATCAAAAATTTAGGTTAAACATAATATTGGATTACATGTGCTTAGTAAAGCACCTTTTGGGACTTCATTATTGGAAATCGGTACTTATACTTTCTTTATATTAGATACCTTTGTTGACACTACGACCAACATTGTTGTTGTCTTTTAGAGGATCAACTACATTGAGGAATTTTACAGGAAATTGATGGGCCCCATTGTCAAGTGCTTTTATTGGAATTGCATATATTTCCCTGCAGTTTTTAACAAACTCATGACTGAACAGAAGTTCATTCCCTTGGTTTTCTGCTGGGCCTGTTCAATAATAACAGGAAAGAGGGGATTCTAGTTAACAAATGAATTAATTGGATAGTCTTTACATTGTAATGCTACTTACCCAATATCTCTGGAAGGGAAGATATGGCAGTAGGCCCATTGATACTGACACAGTAATTGTCCCAATCAAAAGTGCTATAGTATTCCAAAAATTTATGCAGGACCTGGAGAACAAAGAGCATCACTTGCGTATTTCCTGATTCCACAAGGAGATACTGTAATAAAGATTACTTACAGCCAAAGGACCAGGTAGTGATGAATGGAAGAGATTAATAATATTCATGACCATTATTTCTAATGCATATGTTGAAATCAAGCCATGATGCGCACCCAGGATTCTGCTTTCATAAAAACACCATGCTTTAATCAAGATAATACTGCGCTTGAGAAGATGTTCTCTCCCAATAAGTTGGTCAACCTATAAAAGAATTGGCGCTTAATTAAGGAAAAAAATTTCAAGAATGCATAGAGAAAGAGATTGCATTATTGTAAGATCAATGATTGCAGAAATTAAAAGAGGGAGAAGAAGGGGAAGGAGAGAGAGAGGTAAGGGCAGAGCCAGAGGTTTGTTTAATCACAAAATTCTATAACCATAAAAATTTGCAAACAAAAAGAAACTAGTGGAAACAAGTGATTGCTTAAATCAAAGAAAAACGACTAGTCACTGTCCAACATAGAAACAAAAAAACAGAAGAAACAAAGGGAAGGATTTTCAGGTTCTACATACATCAAATGGTCTGCTAATTATAAAGCGGACCAGTTTTGCAACAAAGAGAAACTGCTTAGCAACTGAAGAAAGTGTTAATATGAACCATTTATTCAAATTGTTAACCTTATCTACATCTTCGCTGGCTTTTCTTAAAATTCTTAACCTTGTAAATAAATAACTAAAAACAGATCTATCATTTCTTACTGTGTCTCAAACATATGGTTTCCATTGCATTGGTGCAAATTTAATCACCTCCATTTTCAATTTAAAATGAGAAGGAATTTCCCATTGATAGCAACAGTAATTCATTCATACTACAAGTACCAAAAACACCAAAGTACTTGCATACTTATGTGACTTTAACAGAGATGTAAAGAATCGATAATTAGCACACATCTTCACATTTTCTGCTATAAAAATTTGCGCTAGTGCTTTGACATGATTAAATCACTTCTTCTCACAATTTTTACAAAGAAAGTTCTTGCAATTGTGCCAGAAAAGCATCCAACAAATTTTTATCACAGCATGCAGAAGCAAGACTAAGGAGGCCGTGTTAAACAGACATAAGAAAGCTCTAAACCTTCCGTATCAGTATCTATTCCCACACATTAATAACTCTGTACCGGCACTGTCTAAAACACCCATACCTCCCATCTTGCTTCTTCTCAACCTATGACGGGTACTACAAATATTTTGACTACGTATGCACACATATTCTGGACCTGAGAATAAGTGGTAGGATCATACCTGCTCCAGAAAGCATAAAGCACAGAGACCTGCCATTTGATTGAAAGAGATGTCCACCGATATGTTCTTGACACAACATTTTACAATTTTGACCTGTCATTTGCAACTCCAAATTCAAAGAATACACATGAATATATGGAAAAATCTTTTTCTTAAAGAGAAATTGCCAACATTTATTTCCTTTACATATAAAGAAGTCTACGTAAGTCAATTTCGGATGGAAAGTGAAATGAAAAATGAAACTAATTAAGTATTAATCTACACGGTAAAACCAGCAAAACTTTCCCCCCATAAATCCAGATAGTAAATGGCCTACAGGTATAAGATAAAGTGATAATAGAATGAAGAAAAAGTTCAACTCAAGAATGAATTTGTGGTGAAAAACACAGCTTTTACTTCTCTTTATTTCGTGAAAAAACAAGATAATTAATACAGGACAAGAAATGTGTGCCATCACCAAGCCTAGCTTGCAGAAAATAGGTATATATTTTTTAATATTCTTACGAAATTCAGCATATTCATACAGAAATTGTTCAATCACTTCAGAATGATTGCCAGAGGAATTCAACTTCCATAACAAGTTCATAGGCTAATAATAACAGCATTATTTGCATCAAAATTTGTTACTGATCATGCTAATTAAATATTAAATTTGTTGTTAATTGTTGCTGTTTACTTGGGGATGGTCGTATTGTTATCTCAAATGGAAAAAATCCAAAATCTACAGTAATTCTAACAAGTGTTACTTTTAGAATTCTGGAAGTAAGGGGACTTCTGTTATCTCTAGATTCAACCAACAGTAGAATTCACATTTCTAGAAGCTATGTGATTTATAACTAATTTTATTGCAGTTGATGACAACTATATTAGTTTTAACTGTCAACTTTGTAGAAGACATTTTGTAGTTGTATTGTTGGAAGAAAGTTCCACAGCAACTTACTTCCATGACTTGTCAACTGAGCACCGCATAGGGTTCCATCTACTACCATTCTAGATAGTGTCTACAAAAATGGGAATTACAAAGCTTATTCCATTGTCAAGAAGTTACAAGTTATAAGAAAGATTGAAATCCAGTAAGGCCAAGATCAAGAGATAACAGGTTCCAAGTTTTCCTTTCACCTTCACAGACAGCCACAACATTGTGAAATCAAATACAAGTATAGATCTTGCAAGGATTCATTCCAGATTTACACTGAACCCCAATAAACGCTCACATTAACTTCAAGACATGGGGGATTTTTGGAACTTAATGGACGAAATATTAAAGTTAAACAAAAAGGTACATTCTTTCTCAAAGTTTCTAGAATCAGAAAGCCCTTCACTGCTTTTACTAGATAAAATTACGTTAGAAAGCGACAACTGATATGGTGGTAGTAACAATTTGTCAACTACAATGGCTATAAACTGAACTTCGCAGCAGTCCTTGCTTTGTGTTTCCCCATAACAAAGATAAGCTTTGTAACATTTCACTCGTCAAACGAAGAATAACTTGATAACCAGAGATCAGTAGCTTGTAGCTCACTGAACTATTAAAACTCCATGCTGACAAAGAACTCCAGAACCTAAAACTAACATAGAAGTAAATTTGGCTCCATGTGAAGCACCATGCTGTTGAACAAATTAGTTGTAAACTTAATTTTGTATTGGTGTAAGCAAGAAGTCCAGACACTTCAACTTAAGGAAAAAAGCATTATATGAACAAATCTACAAAAAGGATCTTATGTTAGCATCTATATGACTTTCACATGATCAAATTTGAGCCACAGAAGCATCAGGATTGTCAGTTATCAAGAATATGAATTGTGAATAAATGTTGGGATAAATAGTAGGCACTCTTTGGTATTGAGAAGCATCCTACATATCATAGCTCAAATTCTGAGATTACCTAAAAGCAATTCGAATCACAGTGTGAAAGGTGAAGAGACAATTTGTAAAGCACCCAAATTACTCGGGAACTTTATTATCTGAGTGTGAAATCATGTATAAAATGGTGGCAGAGACCGTAATGTTTCACCATTTACACAAAAGGAAAGGATAATAAAAGTATAGTTTGCTCACAACTAATCAACAGGCACTTGAAGGAGAATTTGAAATTATGCGACTGATGCCCACATACAGGCATGCATACTTATGCTACAAAGGAAAATGTCAATGTTTGCTTAGCCAAGCCAAGTCATCAGATTGCTAATAAGAGTTGAGAAATTTAACCTGTGCTTGAATATACTGGACATCCTTCACTTGGAACTCTGCATCATTCTCATCACATTTGAGGATACTGCAGATGTCTCCAGCCAAATCCTCCTCCATGCCTTTATGGGTGACTACAGTCAGATCAATGTCTCCATCAGGAAGATAGGTTTTCAATGGTACAGAACCAAAGGCAAAAACCTGTACCAAGTGCATAGCAATCTAGATCAACCTCATTTTACTTTTAAGGTCAATGTATAAACCAATATGCAGATTGATTGATCAGTCATCAATCTACATAGCAACACTCTTCAATGCAAATGGGGTCCAAAATACAGAATAATAAGAAAAAGGGACATATTCTACATATTTTTGCAACTTAAATCATGTAATCTATAAAAGCAACGGACTCTCACATTGGCCTTGGAATACATAAACCTGACCAACTCTCTATAATAAAATTCCAGAAAGAAAACTAAAATGGCTATTTTGCTCAACATACTCATTTGTCAACTAAAAAGTTCACAAGTATGAAATCTTGGCCACTTAAATACTATTGTGTATAAAAGATGATAGATTATAGATGAAATTTCCACCAAGAAGAAATATAAAGAGAGAAGGAAACAGTTCTTACCTCAGTTGCATAGCAGCCCTTAATTAACTTCTGTAAATATTCAATCACCTCTCTCCTCTTCTGATCAGAAGCAAAAACTGGTTCAATTACGTATAGCACCTCAAGGATCCTTTGCTCAGCCATCATCCAGAGTTCTGAATCAACCGACAACCGATGGAGGTCAAACAGAGAGGAAGACGAGTTGGATGGTGACAGATTTCTTTGAAGATCTCCCATGATGAAAAGAGGCCAAAATTTTCAGTTCCAATGCACAAAATCCTAGACTCCCACACAGATACAAAGCCCCATTGACAAATACGACAATCAATATCGGAAACCTTTAGAAAGTAGGTAGAAGAAATAGGATCAGAAGAAAAGAGATAATATGGCATTAAGTGAAAACAAGAATAAATAGATAGAATTGATGAGAACAAATCAAAACCACAAGATGAATAGACATGAAAAATCCTAAGAAGTACCTGCAATTAACCCACTAATTGAGAAATTGTAACCAAGTAGTGAATGTAGTTTCCACATTGGCTGCACACTCTGACACTGAGTGTCGTTTATTGAAAGAATCTCAATGCTTATTTTTGAAAGAAACAGAGAGAGAGAGAGAGAGAGAGAGAGAGAGGAAAAAGGGAGCAAGATGCTCTAAACTAGTTAAGTTATCAAAACTGCCACTAACAAGACATTTGGATGATTTGATAATGTCAAATTTTCGGGTCCATCTCAAAAGGAGTGAGTATTAGATTCACAAGGCCAAAAATTGAAGGTAGAAATTCCCCTGCATTGATAAATATCAGTGTTGAGGACAGAAAATGATATCAATAAGAGAGGAGAGGAATTTTCTTCCTTTGCCACTCTATTGTTTCTCTGAACTTCAAGCCAACTCTAGGAGATGGTTGAGAGACTAATATCAAGGAGTTGATGAATCTCAAAACGTCATGTGAGGGAAACTTTTGAATAAATGTTTCTCTTGAGTTTTGACTGAATTTCAGTAGTCATTCGAAATTGTATTGAATAGAGATTTACAGCCAACACAAAAAAGCAGGTTGTCATAAATTTGCAGATATTCCCTCAAAAAATTTTGCCTTTCTTCATTAATGGCCAAAGGAAAAATAGAGTCTAATTTTCACAAAACTATACAAGCAAAATTAAGGTGGATTTCCATATTTGCACATTGGAAAAGCCAGCATTAATTACAACATTATTAACTATTTTCATTCTAGCTTCTACAATATTTATGTTATCCACCAAAAGGAGTGTGGTTAGGTATACACTAATAGCCACTCACATTGCTATATCAGCTTCCCTTTCCAGATATCACCAATTAAATGCCTTCAAGCCAAAAGATGGAAGCCATTGTTGTCCCTGCCAAAACTCATCATCAACTTTCTTCCGGGGAAATGAGCAATGATATAACAGAAACGGAGTTAGACAATCATATGAGATGCTTACTAGAGATTGGAAAACTCGGCCCCCCATTATGAAAATACCATATTAACCAAAACGGAAGAAAACAGTAGAAACGAGGCTGGTTTACAGTAAGTTCTAGAAACTGCCATAGGCAATTCAAGCTACTTGATATCTGAATAAAGTTCTACTGCATGTAACCGTAATCACTTGTGCAAATGCAGGTCAAGGGACAATAGATGACGTGGGTTGAGCATAAGATAGACATGGAGCTGGGAATCAGACTCTACGACAAGCGTACAACAAGACATAAATCAAAAGTTGCTTCCCCTAGTAAAGTGTTTTTATCTGCTTATAGCTCCTAAACTGCGCAAAGTAACAGCCAAAATATAACAAGAATACGAATTCATATCGATTAGCATTTTGAGAGTTCATAACTTTGGCATTGACAGAAAGATAAAAGGTAAATATATGCAGTCATCAGCCTCAATAGCCTGGCCCGTTTAACTTTCAAGCTTGAACTTGAGAAACTATCTTTGGCTGCAAAACAAAATTTTTGTAAAAATAGCACCAATAACAAAACTAATAGAGGAAAACCAGGAATCCATCTCAGGAAAACGCCTAGAAAAAGGCAAAGGTTTAAATGTTGATCAAAGGCAAGGCCAAAGAAGACTTGTGGAGATGGATCCCAACGTCCGGTGGCGCAAAAAAATCAGCAACCAAGGCCAACCTTAATTCCTTGACATAAGCGGATGATATCACTTTTCTGATAGGTAAGGCTATCAGCCATCCAATATAAGATAAAAACGTGGGAGTTCAAAAAATGACCCAAAACTGGTCCTTGGAAACAAAGTTGGTTAAAACGAAATCTACCAATGTATAACAGATGCATGACAACCAGTGACAGAACAAAAAACTGGCAAACATCACTACATTGCAAGCACTCAAAAGCTTTCCTTCACCTTCATGAACTGGGAATTGCTTTGGCTTCTTCTTTTTAGTTAGTCTCAAAATCAAGGTTTCCTTAAACCAGAAAACGACTGGTGTGGCTCCCGAGTCCCGGAGAGGGAAAGATGAAACTCAAAAATAAAATCCCCAAAATCGAAGAAACACGACCACCAAAATAAAACGCGACGTTGACTTGGGTTTCTTCCACATGGCAAAAATCTTATTGGCTTTAAATGACCCAAATGGGCCGTTAAAAAATCCATTAGAACTGCAGCCATAAATTACCTAAAACAAACAACACCAATTTTCCCGCCATGTTTACCCTGCCTCTGTCCCTTACTTCACTGTCTCTTCCTCAATTTTTTCCCATTCTCCAAAACCCTAAAGTTGGAAACTTTTCACTGGAAACCAGCAAAAGTAACTTCAAATATCTGGCCCGAACCGAAAGAGGCATAGAATTTGAGACAGGAAACGCATTCTTTCGTCACGAAAGCGCTACAGGACGCGACTTGGGGGTTTTAGCCGCATCACTCTACAAACAATCGAATGGCACGTTACGCGTGCTTGACGCAATGTGCGGCTGCGGAATTCGCTCTTGTCGCTACTTGATCGAAGCAAAAGCTGACTTTTTGCTTGCAAATGACGCAAATGACGAGCAAAGAAGGGTTGTTTTGGGGAATCTGAAGAAAGTGGAAAGAGGTTTTGGAGATGAAAGAAGATGGGCTGTTTCTCATTTTGACGCTAATAGAATTCTGACGGAATGCTACTTGCAGAGGGATTTCTTCGACTTGATTGATATCGACTCGTTTGGGAGTGATTCTATGTTTTTGAGGTCTGCGATGAATGCTCTCAGATTGGGCGGATTGCTTTATCTGACTTCCACTGATGGCTATTCCTCTGGCGGTCACCGGCCTTTCTGGTGAGTTTGTTTCTACCAACAAATAAACGAGCATGCAATGTTCGACAAAATGGTTTTACCAGTCACAATCACAATGGTTGGTTGGTTTATGTAAATGGCGTTTCTGTCTTGGTATTTTTAGTTCTTTAGCTGCTTACGGAGCCTACGTGAGGCCTCTTCCATATTCGAACGAGATTGGCCTGCGAATGCTTATAGGTGGTGCCGTCAGGGAAGCATCTATTCTGGGTTATCATGTGATCCCACTTTTTTCCTACTATTCATATCACGGACCTGTCTTTAGGGTCCTTGTCCAAGTAAATCGTGGGAAGCCACGAGAAATCAGGTTAGTTCTACGCTTTATCTTTTTTAATTTTTGAAGCTTACTGATATCTCTTACAGGCACTATGGTTTCATAGCTTACTGCAATAATTGTGGGAACACTCGAACATTTTCCTGGAATGAATTAGGCCGGATGAATTGCTCTTGCAAGAACTTGGAGGTATTGAATAACTTGTTCTTCTGAACAGTTAAAAGAAGACGAGGTTATCAGGCTTTATAATTGTTGTATTTCCATTTCAGGAATCTAGTCCGTTGAGTATCTCAGGCCCTCTATGGACAGGTCCTCTTCATAGCGCCAATTGCATCAAACAGATGTGGAGTCTCGCTGAGCAATGGGGATGGATAGGAAATGGTGCAGGACTTGATCTGGAAAAGCTTTTGGGACGAATGTTGGAGGAAAGTGACCCCAGACTACCTCCTGGATACATCAAAATGGATGAGGTCTCTCTTGCAAAACCACATCTCCAAAATGGATTCTATTAAAACTGCATTGAAAGCTTACATTATATTCTCCAATGTTTCAGATGTCAAGCCGTGCAAAAATGAATTCTCCTTCAATTGGGGCCATGATGAGTGCCTTGCATAAGGTATTTGCTTTTCTATATATATATATATACAAAGATAGCATTACCTTCTCAGGAAATTAATTATCTAGTTGGTTTTGTTGTCTTAGGAGGGATATGCCGCAACGCGTTCACACATATCCACCAATGCAATTAAAACAGACTGCCCCATGCCAATGTGCATTAGAATTGCAAAGGAACTACAAGGTGCTCGCAATGTCAACCATGCCAATTGATACGGTTAACATTTTTGTATCTGAAAATGCCAAGATTCAAACCCTAGACTTGGAAGATTCAAACGATATAGCTGCCATTACAAATGCCTCAAGATGGAGTAAGGAATAGATTGCCACAAACATAATTCCACATTAATGCACTAAGTTTAGCTTTATTATTTACTCTCCACCCTTGTAAGCGTTCACATTCTAAGATAGCCGTTCAATATTCTTCCTTTGCAAAAATTTTGTAAGATTATACCAATCTAATTATGAAATTAAGAATCACACGGAAACACGTAACAATCACAGATACGAGGATTGGGGGCAGAAGCATAGAAGCCTAAACGTTTTGGCAAACTTGACTGTTTTTGGACATCACAACTGAACCTAGCCCGATCCAGCAACAGAATCTAACACAAAACCTCCCTATCCTTGTTAATGAAAGATGACAAGTTTTAGCTATTCAAGGAGCAATGAAGGCGTGTGGGTAGCAGAAAAATTGAAAAAACAATCTCATTGGATTTAGGCAGCCATAATATTTGTCCAGAATTGGATATAAAAAGGTCTTGGTGGCTTAACTTCTGACAACACTTCCATTCAAACACAGAAAACACAAAATTGAACATGAAATAAGAGAAAAACATAATGTTCTATAAAGCCTTGCTTAAATTTGCAAACAATTTCCCAAAAGAGCTTTCAGCCTGACGATAGTAATTTATCAAAACAATCCTAATTAAAATGCCAAACCATACGAGTCAACCCTAGCAGGAAAGAAAAATTCTTTCAAGTCCTAGCAGCAACGCCAGCAGGACGGGATGCTTGACCAGGTTGCCCAGGCTTTGCGATGTCATCCTGCAAAACGAATTAATATAACAATATAGCCTGATTCTTGTGATACAGTTCAATTAAAAAAGTTCAGCATTACTCATTCTCAAACACCCCCAAGATGTTGGTGAACCACCCTAAGAACTTGATAATTTGGGCAACCATTCGTCAATATATTACATTGAATAAACTAAATATTGGGACAATCATAAGAAGAATATGGGGAGAAAAAGAAACACGATGTGTACCCTGCGTCTAAGGAAACGCTGTGGGGGCTCGCGGTTCCGGCGGTCGGTACGGGAGCGGACTCTGACGACTCTGGAGTGAATGGCACATGACACACAGTACTGCATCTTCACGTACAGCTTTGGCAGGACATATCCTGCGCCACAATCCAAATATCATAATTGAGTTTGAGTCGAAAATTTCACCAACCAAAACACAATAGACGTTGACTAGATATTTACCATCATAAATGCAGGCCTCTTGAACATCCCTAACAGCAGCTTGTTCCACGATGTTTCTCACTAGAAACCTCTTGATTGCCTTGTCCTTTTCCACCAGACAAACATACAAAACCACGCATATCAAAATAAATCATATCGAAATACCGTTTTTAACAAGAGAATTAGAAGAATATGGAAGTACCTTGGGACAGCATTTGCCGCAGTTTGAGCAGCGGACGAACTTGACATGACCACGCCCATGCTTGTTGCGTCCTCCATTCCTGCGCTTGAATGTCTGTTACAAAATCAACCACCGATGGTTAGGGTCGGAGATTATGATTTCCATTTATTTAATTGAAAGATGTTCCAATCAACTGACCATGGCCGCTGGAAGGCTCCTGCTAGGGTTTTGGGGGTGCAAGTGAAACCTGAATGAGATGTAGTGTTAGGGTATTTTTAATTTATAGTTTCAACAACTTTAGCAAAGTTACTCTTTTCTTAAACAGAAGGGGCAGGGGCTGGGGGCCCTTTAACTGTACGAAGCTTTCTTTAGGAATATTTTGTTTATGGATCAGGTTGGGCTTTTGGTGCAAGCCCACTTTTTCTTTTTTCGTTTCTGTCTTTTCTCGCTATTCGATAGTGACTGTAGATATTTGTAGGTACGAGCACGATGACTTGAAGCAGACATCATAGATTTTGACGCACAAATTCTCGAAGCCATTTCCGATCTCATTAAGCTGAGATCTTATTTATACATACTCAGTACACACATGAATTTGAATGATTCACTTGTTAATTTGTAACCAAAATCTTGTCCTCCTTCGCGGGTATGGTAAATGTGATCTCATTGGTTGGTCGCCTCTATAACAATTTTTTTTTTGGTGACAGAGATAAACAAAAAACAAAAAAAACAAAAAACAAAGCCTAAGCTCTCAAGACAGCCACAGATAAAGCATCATTATGAAGTAAGGATCGTATGCCCAGGATAGGCCTCTCCCACAAATGCCAACGACGGGAAGATGAGGAGCCAAGTTTCGCTAAGAAATCAGCACATTGATTCCCTTCTCTTAGGGTATGAACGAGCGAACAG
>JANIHY010000208.1:39993216-40008965 GCA_027479065.1 Erythroxylum brevipes
GATTTCCTTGCTTGTTCTTGCCTAGGAATGAGTTTCCTCTTGAGCCTCTTGATCCTCTTGCCTCACTTGATCTCCTATAATAAGAACCAAAATCTTATTCAATAATTCATGCTGAAACAATAATTCCATTCTTAACTTCCATCCAAAATCTCATATTCTTAGAAACTGATTCAAAACTTTATCACTTCGCAAAACTTGCAGATCTATGTCTCTAGTTTACAACGCCTCAAAAATCACCCCAAAAGGACTTTTGTACCAAAAGATATGATCAAAACACTAAAACCACATCTGCTGGAAGAACTGGCCTCGTCGCGACGAGCGGCCTAGCACGCCGCGGTGTGCGGCCGAGCACGTCGCGGCATGCGGCCCTCTATCGCACGTCGCAACGTGTGGCCTTCTGTACGTCGCAACGTGTGACAGGAGAGACGACTCCCGAACCCAGATTTTCGCCATTTTCAACCTTAAATCCTTCCCTTTCTCAACTACAACACATCTAACTCATGAATCAAGTCATATACTTTCATTCTAAACTCATTCTAACTCAAAATCATCAACATAAACACAAACCCAAGCATTTCTACCAATCTTTCCCATAAACCCTAACTTCATCGATTCCTACTCATACCAAGCAAAACTAAGGTTTAATGCATTCTACACAAGAGTAACAATCGCTTACCTACCCGGGAAAGCTTTCAAACTGTCGGAAAACGCCTGAATCTAGCTTCCTCTTTTCTCTTCTTCTTCTCCTCTCCCTACGACTTCCTCTCTTCTATTTTTCTCTTCTTTCTTTTCTTTCTATTTTTCCTTTCCTTTTCTTTTCCTCTTTCCCTTTAACTCCTTAAACCTACAAGGAGATATAAAGACTAAAATGCCCTCCTTTGCTTAGCCTTAAACATCATAACTCAAGTGCCTTGACCATTTTACCCTTAAACATTTCTACTTTTTCATAACCATTATTTCATACTAAACTCAATTAAATCCAAATTTTCCATTAATATTTCCAATAAAATCAAACTATGTCATAAATCGTAAATCAAACTAATTCATACTTAATAACATCAAGAAAACAAAAATTTGGGGCCCAACACTCTCTGCCTGATTTTTTATTTGAATTCTATCTAGTTGATTTTACCAAATTACCCCTACATTCTCCTTTTTTTGAATCAACTATTTCTCATGCCTGTTTTGTTGCCTCTTCTATGTAGGTGACTGATACACCATGTGGTTATGAAAAAAGGAGAAATATCACCCTCCAAGGATGACTTCCCAGCTCTCTCTAAGGAGTCACTCTTTGTAAAATTTGGAGGTAAGGACTACAAGAAGAGAGATGGAAAAAATGAAAATGTTGAAAGGAATCCAAAAGAATCTCAACCAGTGGGAGCCTGGAGGACTAAATTTCAAACTCAACACAGTAAAGGAGTTCTCAAGCACTTCCAGAATGTCATCATTGTGCTAAAGCTTAGTCCATTGCCTTAATTGGTTTTTTTAGAGCAAAAGATCAGCATTTCTTGTAGTGAATGCTTGGGCAAGAGCTGGATGGGGTAAAAAGGATTAGATAAAGTAATGCTTAGAGAATATGGCACAATCTTATTCAAATTCTCTAATGAATCAAATCTAAATGACATAATAAAACAACGGTCATGGAACATTAGAGAATAGCCTTTATTCATATAGAAATGGAGGCTTGGAATGGAGTTGGAAAGAGGTTAGATTGATGTGCTTCCTATGTGGGTAAACATTCACAATTTACCAATGGAGGTTTGGACCATCGAAGGCCTGAGTTTTCTGGTCAACTTTTTGGGGAAACCAATATGTATGGATTCCTAAACTGCAACAATAGGAAGAATATTCTATGCAAAGATGTGTATTGAAATCCAGAGAAATGTAGCATTCCCACATAACCTACTTGTTTTGAGACTAGGGGAATATAGTGAATTGGAGAAGAATGAAATCCTTATCACATACCCCTAAAAGCTTAGTAACTCCACTAAGAAAGGGGTACTTATTGATAGAGTTTTCAAAACTGGTTGGCAAAAAGAACTAATGAAGTTTGAACATAATAACATCCTTCTTTGAAATGTCTCAAACATTATTAAAAGCAACTGATGGAAAGGAAGGAAAGACAATGGATAACGCTGGTCTAGATGACTCTCACAACCTGGTGAAAATGGACAAATTGGCTCAAGTAGAAACTGGAGATGGAGGAGTTGCAGAAGTGACAAATTTATGAAGGACTGAAATAACTACACTAGATGACTCTCACAACCTGGTGGAAATGGATGAATTCACTCAGGTAGAAACTGAAGATGCAAGAGTTGCAGAAGTGGCAAATTTAGTAAGGACTAAAACAACTGCACTACAAGTTGATTTATCAAATTCTATTAGTAAAATCCTAGAGATTGAAATTAAAATGAATGAAATGGCCCTAGAGAAAACTGAAGTTAATAGTAATGACATTCCAAGTATAGTGAGTAAGGAGATGGTTTTTGAAGTTACAAAGTCAGGGCCTATAAGTAATATCCCATAAGTAGAAGTTGTAAATCAAGAAGAATTGAAGAATTCAAAATTCAGAACACCAACACTAGAACAAAATATGCTAGGAAAAAGGGAAAAAAATAACAAAAACAAAGGGGATTCCCCCATAAATGGTAGTCCTATTTTGGAACTCTCCTAGCCGTTGTAGAATGCTCCTAGCCATTGTATGGAAATTTTTTTTCCCGTTTGAAATCAATTGACACAGTCAATTATGTTCAGCTACAAATGATAGTCGACTAGTCGGTATGTAATAGTCGACTAATGTATTATAGTCGACTTGTTTTCAAGGAGTAGTCGACTAGTACCAACGTTTTTATAAAAATTTCATCTCCGCTCTTCGAATAGTCGACTAGTATGATGATAGTCGACTAATCCACTTATCCAATTGACATATCTGATTGTTTATAGTCGACTTGCAACATAATGGTCGACTAGTCTCTAGCTCCAACTAATAGATCTTACATAATCTTCAATCTTTGACTCTTGAGATTTTTATTTTGAATTTGTGATCGAGATTTTCTCATGAAATACACGTTGTGATATTCAATATTGCAATCTTTACTAAATTGCATCTGACTTGAAAATTGGTGTACCATCATTTTAATTCAAATACTTGAAATTATTTCTTAACCAATTTTGTAAATTTTATTATTATCAAAACATAGAAGGATTTTATTTGTCAACCTCCGTTGGTTCAACAAAGCTATAACCAGCTTGCCTCTCTAACTAACTTTTTATCCATTAAGTGAGCCCGAGGGATTTCCTCTATTCTTCCGTTTGTAAGTTTCTGCCTCTTCCACTGTGCTCAATTCCTAGCTCTCTTTAGCTTCTTCAATCTTGATTTCGAACTAACAGCTTCTCCTTGTTCATGGATCGCAATGATATGGTTGCTCCAAATCCATTGCTTCCTGCTCGAGTAACTATTATTCGTCTCCTATTGATTGAATTTGGGTCTGGTCAATCATCAATGTTTGAAGTCTAAACAGCCTCTGCCTCTTGCTACAATCCGTATTCATCTTCTTACGTGTGGTCGTAGTTTGATAATTCTCCTATCTCCGTTATTGTTTACTGGACTGGTGGAGAAATCTTTTGAGAAAGAGGCCCATTGATGTGCTATGTCGATGGCTCAGCTCCAATACGGTTGAAGAAGAAGAATGCTGATTTTCCAATTCTTCACAGGCCAGTTTATCTTCTTCACACGCTTAAAAATAAAAACTGAACTAAAAATCAAACTGATTTGTGCTTAAAAACATTAGTTGTGATTTATCGAACAATGTTGTATGACCGATGATGCCTCACAAGAAAATGGCGATAAGAACATATGCATTGGACATGTCACCGTAACAACAGCAAATTCGAATAATCTGTAAAGTTCCACACACAAATGTTATCCAAATACGCAATACAGAGGTTTGGATAACTCGAAAATCAAACGGGGGGCTGCTTAAACTCAGTGTACTAAGCCTGGAGCAATTCGTTTGCCTTCTTCAGCCAAGCACTGTAGATCTCATCAGAGAAGAGGACAAAATGTACCTGCAAAACCATTCCTAACGTTTAGAAACAGTCACGTAAGGCCCAAATGGTGAAAAAAATGAATAGCTTAGCCCTTGTTGGAATGAGAAGTAAAAATCATACCATTAAAATTTTATGATTTTTGACAACAATTTGTGCAGAAAAGGCAAATTTGCTCACATTCATAACATCACGGGCACCTCATCATCAAAACTAAACTTTTTCAATTAACAATCCATCCAAATAAAGGTTAAAATGCCCACTTTTCTAATGTTAGGAGCTTAGTTAAACAATAAGGATCCAATTATATTTTAGAGCAAAAGTCAAGTATTTGATGCTGCATAAAGAAGCAAATACAAACAATTTATACCTCCTTAAAGTCATGAGAAAATTCTTTGACAGCAGATATTGCTTCAGTGGCAGCTTCCTCAAAAGGATATCTGAAATATTTCAAAGCAAAGAATATGAAGTAGTAATTAAAATTTAGCCATATTGCATTGGAAACACCAAAAGTGGAAAGGTTCAAAATCCATCATCTTTAACTCTTAATAGCCTCAGCTTCCGTCTATTTAGAATGTCTTGTATATCAATAATAAGTAAATGATCAGGAACAACTAATTAGCAATCATCTCACTTATGGCATAAACAGAAAAAATTAAACCGCAGTCATTCATAAAAAGGGTTCCCTTTATTTAAACTACTGATAATTCTGATAAGGTTTTCCATTTATTGAACAAATAATAATATTTTTTATTGCTTCCCAAGCGTTTTGCCCTTGTGGACACATGTTTGAGCCAGTAATTAACTTACCCATAAACACCACAAGAGATGGCTGGAAATGCGATGTACTTAATATTGTTGTCCTTTCCCACAATCAAGCTGTTTCTGTAACCATAATGGTAGATGTTAGAATGGTAAATCAACAGCTCATATTAATGAAAGGAAATTTCCAGAATTACCTGTATGCATTTCTCAATGAGAATGCAGGGTTAGCATCAGTATCATAAACGGGGCCAACTGTGTGAATCACATGAGAAGCAGGCAACTTGAAACCTCTGCAGTCAGCATGTTGATCCTATGGTAAATGTAAACATGCTTAACCAGTAACTCCACTAAAAGAACTAAGGAAGAAAGCGTACGGTGTGATTCTTGCTTCTCCAGTGGGGCAACGGACGCCAGGTCTGACTTCAGGTACATCATAGCATGCATTACGGAGTTCTGGTCCAGCAGCTGTATGGATAGCTGAGAAAAAAGTATCCAATTTGAATTTTCCACGGGTAAAGGAAAAGCTGAAAAAGTCTAGATAATGTGAAAAAGGACTACCTCCATCAGCCCCTCCACCCCCGAGCATTCTCTCATTTGCTGGATTAACCTTGCATGAAGATAACAATAAGTATACATATTCACTATCACAAGAAAACAAACATGCACTCCTCAGTTTATGTAATTCAACACACAATTGGTTTGACATTAATGGCCAGGAAGTTGAAACTTGTTAGTTGCAAATTACATTTCCACTCGTACTCAAAAAGTCCAAAACATTAAATGAAGCCCTTACCGGAAATGACATCTATCATCAATCACAAAACTAAACAAGAAGCATAGATCTTAAATCTGTTGCATAACATTTTCACTTCAAACTAAGAAATTGCAGAGCGACTTTCTTTCTTTTGATTGTGCCAGTTACCTAAGGCAGTAAATTCATGGGTAGCGAATAGATCTAATTCAAAGTGAAACTATCAATTTTAGCTTCCATAAAATGGTCATTATCTAAAAAAAGATTCGACTATAATAGAGGGAGGAGTGAAACTAAAACTAATCATAAGAGTAACGGAAGACATTCCAATCACACCAATCTCCACACAGGAATCATACAGGAAATCAGGAACAGCAGCACCAAAATCGACCTTTTCATCTGACAGAAGCATGGAAAAAGGGAAAAGAAAAAGACCCAACAGAGAAAAAAAAAAAAACTACGGGCGTCACTGAAACGAAAAGCAAAGGGAAAGAGATACAATGGCATCAGATGAGCCATCGATGAACCACTTGGTGATGTCCCCTTTGTTGATTTTGAGGACTGTAGTTGTAGACAAAGGGAAAGTAGAGATATCTTCTACAGCTTGCGTAGACACTCCAGCAGAAGCCGATTCAGACATTATAAAGGAGGAAGATGACGATGATGAAGATGCTGATGATATTGTGGGAAGTCTAAGGAAATAAGGAATTGTGGGTTTGCGTTGGTAATAACCAAATGATCTCTTACTCAGATTTCCGACGCCTTTGTTAATATTACTGTTGTTTGATCGAGGACGAGTTGCAGTAGCAGTAGCAGCTACGAGGTATCGGGATGAGCTGGCTGTCCTCGCACCATTGATCGACATCATTTTCATTCATACATTACGGGCATTGATTGTTATCCTATCAACTGGGTCCTTATCATCCCAGTTTCCTAATTGGAATTGGATTTTGAAGAATCTTATTATCTGACCCAAACAACTGAGAATGGGCTTTCCGTCATCCATGGGAACAAATAATAAGCATGAAACTCTTGGGATAAGACGCAATCAGAATATCAAACATTTATATGTAAATGAATTGGCCCAATCAAGTTGGGTTGAACCAATGCAACAATTCCTATTTTTTGTCTAGTTTTCTACATACATACATAGGTGCATCCATACATTCATAAACGAAGAGAAAAACGCATAGCGGGTGGGCTAACAAATTATAAACCACCTCAGCAACAGCAAGCTATTAAGTGTTTCTTTTACTTTGTCGTTCTAAAACTGACCACCCTCGAATGTCTGGCCAAATTGCCAATTGGCTGGTACAACATTGTAGGCACTAACGGTCCTGCCATCGCTTGTGGTAATTTGGAAAGAAAGGGGTTGGCCATTGAGATAGGAGTTGCTCTGCCAGTTTTGGCCCCAATTCCTGGACATGGTTTGCCATCCTGTCTTAGACCCCTTGATTGAAACCGAGTGAACGTCTCCTGCTCCACCAACATTGGTGATCAGCACCAAGTTAAAGTACGAGTGACCATTGATTGTGAACCTTATTCCTCCTTTCTTCACACAGGGCACCCTGTTTCAGACGTTATTAAATAACTAGAATCATCATGCATGACGCAAAACAAACTTCAAGTGAGACATGGAAATAAGTTAAAGCTACGCACCTTCTGAATGAAACGGGTACAATTCCTGCCCTGTATTGAGCAATCTGCAAGAAAGCGGGCTCAGCCAAGTCAAAGTGTTGGAGAGGAGGATTGCACCAGCCACCATTGTCATTAGACAAAGCATAGTTCGGTGGGCAGAAATTAGTGGCGGTAACCGTGATGGACCCAGGAAGGCACCATCTGGGGTCATTGTCGCATCTCATCTCATAACAAGAGCCACAACTCAAGCCATTGTTGAAAAGAGCAGTACTAAGCGCTGCGGTGTTAGTACCATACCCTTGGCTATACAAGTTGCCATATCCACAAGCACCTCCTGGAAAGAACCATCCGTGCACATGAAAATAAACTTTAGTTGAAAGCACAAACCAATGAATGACGTAGGTACTAGGTAATTTATTGGCATGCACGCAAACCTACAATTATGAACTTTTTTCTAGAAATAATCCGGTATTGGAGTTGTTTCAGTGCCAATGCCTAACTAATGATGAGAAGCACATCAAGACTTTCACATTTGCCAAGTTAAAAAGACAGCTGCTTTTTTAAAACTTACCCATTGTCCCAGAAGCATCACCACCTCCATAGAACGTTGCATGACCGCTAGTCCATCCTCCATAGTCCCCATAAGAGCCTCTAAGGCACAGACTGAACAGGAAAAGTAGAAGAGAAGCAGCAGAGGATGCTGGAATAGCCATTGTTAACAAGTGATGTGAGTTGATAAAAGGGAGTGGTTGCTGCTAAGTGTAAGTAACTAAGGATGCTTGGCTAGGAAGAAACGGGCATGCCCTTATATAGGCCAAGGGATACGAGGCAACCAAGGTTTGATGCGGATTTGGTGTAATGAGAAGAGAGAAGGTAGGAAACACTTGAGGCCAGGGCATGGAAAAACAAGAACACAAAATAGATGGAAATACTGAAAAGTCATACGTAGATTTGCAAGAATCAAAAAGCACATGCAAATGTTCTTAGGTGGAGAACGAACGAAAGACTGAAAGGCCATTGACCCCACCAAGCACATGCGTTTATCTGCCCTTTTGTGTTATTCATAAATTATATGTAATTAAATTGATTGCCTGATATGGCGCAATTTGGATTGGTATGCATATTTAGGGCCTTTGATTGGGGAAGATGAAATAAAAGGTCAAGTCGATCGGATGTGAGTTTCCTACACTATTGGTATTTGGTAAGAGCGGATTATAAAATGACAAATGAATATGGTTGTGGTCGTTGTAATGTAACTAACAAATCTTGAAATTAAAGAACTATTATGGGATGCGGTGTGGAATTCCGAAACCAAGATCTTTTGTTCAATATTATCCTGTCTTATTCTATTTTATGAAATCTCAACTATTTATTTTACGAAATTCACGCGGGGTTTACGCAGGACGTACACAAAATTCATATAAATAAACGACTAAAATTCATTTAGACATAATAAGACACTATAATATTAAACAAGAGACCTAGTCTTGAAATTCCGATTTTGAGGTAAAGTAGTCGATTGTATTTGTTTATTATGTACAATTAGAAGGGGAGGCCTACCACCACGTTAGAAGCACATGCAACGCCCGGGCTTTACGGGTCCCCTCACCCCTCCCCTCCTCTGATAGGCATGGTAGCCTTCCAAAAACTTCCATCTTTTGCATTTTGTTGACTATATTTTTTCCTTCTTCCAGTAGGCTTTAGGTTTTACGACTTTTCAATAATTCGTTAGGATTTGTCTCCCCTCTTCCGTTGGAAAATCCATCCGTGCCTGACTTCAAAACACTTTAGATCAAAGCCAGAACCTTTTTCAGCTTCAAGATTCAACCTTTAGTTTTGGCCACAAAACTAAAAATGAAAAGGACCAAACATGAGCAGAATGGGATAAGGGGAGGCAAGGAGACCTTCCAAAGCGTTAACAAATTTGGTCCGAAGTAGTTAGGAGCAAGCTACCTGCCTTTTGCCTCTGGTCCAACCGCGAAGAAACCCCATTGTCTCAGCATTAAATGGTAATGTCTTCTGCTATAATGTACACTTCACGTAAGAAATTTTTAGTTTTTGTGATGGGTGAGGGACAACTACATCTGCTTGGAAATTCATACCCACAAAAAGAGGCATGTGATTATCCAAATGCTGTCTGTTGGGACAATAATGAATTGAAAGTGGCATGCACAAGCTTTTGTCTGCTGTTCCTAATCGACTCATTTGACAGACTCCCAACATGCAATAGACAGTTGCCTGAGGGATGCTTTTCATACTCGCTTTCTATATTCTATATTGTAAGGTTGTTAATAATCCCTAAACAGAGGATATCCACAAACATCCACAACCCAACTTTAGGGACCCCCTACCATGTGAAATTCAATGCCTGATTTGGAGGTTTAGCCAGACCACACCAACATTGTAAGGTATAGAGTGAAATGTTCTTGCCTCATGTACTGTTACATGATACATCACGAGCCCGAGGCCAAGAATTAATACGTCGCCATTGACAATACACACACTGACAGAGGTCCATCGCATCATATCAGGAAGGAAGCGTTAAGGCCTGCGACTGGGGCCCTTAGAGTTGGGGATCAACCTTTTGAAACAAGGAAGGAAGCGTAAAAAAAAGGCGGAAGTTGAATGGTTGGAGCAGAGGACCGCACCTTGGTAGGATTTGGTCTGCGAGTGAACAGCTAAACAAGTAGCTCAAATACTGTACCCGCTTCATACATTCTATACTTGCACAAAGTTTGGCCTAGATAAGAGCTCATTACATGCTAAAACTTGATAATCAAGAGTGGAAGTGGAGATTGGACTAAGGTCCTAACAAACTTCCAGTGTGCGTTAAATGCAAATTCATCTCTTTCCGCCAAGAAAAACATAATATCGTCCACTGGATAAAAGTACCGAAATATAATATGCGAAACTAACCAGTCTTTAAAGAAAAGACAGAAAGTATCTCAATCCACTTAGTACAACTCTTGGCTTCCAAATAACGTATCTCATTTCCTATAATTCGATGCAAAATTCAGATACAAGTGAATGTCCAAACCAAAAACGAAATGCTAGAAGAATGTGCTACAATTAGCTTGGATCAAAGTCATCAATCGATCAATCAACCAACTTCTTCAAAATCACAACGTTTGAAAGTTAAACATGAAAATATCCATCTCTGCCAGGAATAAAGCTCTCCATTCCAGCCTTCACCAAGCCATGAGTGTTAGCTTGAACAGACAAAAAATCTTCAGCAATATGTAGTATTCTAGTAAATCATCCCCTGAAAGCAGAACCAATAAGCCTAAAATAGTAGTCACAATGGAGGAGTTTAACTAACGGAATTTAGATGTCAAATATGGTCCATGTTACGTACATTTCAAGAAATAAGGGGGTATGGTGGATCGTCAAAATGAGACTCAAGCACTGCTGCTTCCACTAGCAGAAATTGAGGGCCCTTCAGATTTGACTAGATGAGAGCTTCTACTTATATCAAGCCCCTGTAATTGTCTGAGAGGATCATGTGGAAATGTCTCCGAGAAAGCTTGCGAATGGGATGAGGCTCTAACAGATTGATGATAACTAGAACTGTTAGGTTGGAAAGAATTGAACAGTGACTTCTGCACATTGTGGGTGTCAAGTGATCTGCTTTGCTGCTGGTATGGAAACAAGGGAGATTGGGTGTACGGAATATGGTGCATTCCTAAATCAAAGGTATCTGCAGGGCTCGTCATTTCTCCTGTGGCAATCTTGAGTCTTTCTACCTCCTTCTTCAGTGTCTCATTCAGAGCTGTATATATAAGAGAAGATATAACAGAAAAAACCTTTCTATGGTCAGAAGTAGATATGAGATGGAAGACATGGCCACAACCCGTTGTCCATACTTTCAATAGAAACCAAATTCCTCGTGCATTCAAGCAAGAATGGGCACCGAAATTGTACATAGTACCATCTCAAATGTGGCCACTTCCTATTGTCAGAAGTAGATATGGGATGAAAAACATGGGCACTTCTTCTTATAGCATACTTTCGATAGAAACCAAATTCATCGTGCATTCAAGCAAGAATAGGCACCGAATTTATACGCAGTAGCATCTCAAATGGTGCATCAAATTGACGCAACACAAAAAAGTACGCCCAAATCTAGAGGTAACATCATTATTCATAATGTAAAGAAGGAAATCGCTCACTGAAACAGATTAGTGGCAGATTAACATCAAACAATAATCCATATTCATACAGCCTAGATGTCTCCAGAGAGACTGCTCCTGTTGCATAACTAAGTCGCCAACGGCATGATTAAGGAAAAGCAAGTTAACAGTGTTAAAGCATAGGGAGGATGGGGTATACCGTCACGTAATTGAGCTTGCTGTTCCATAGCTTGTAACCGAAGCTTAAGTTCAGTGTTTTCATTACTCAGATTTGTTGTGTCTCTCTAAAATGGAGAAGAGAAATGTAAATGAGAAAACAAAAAAGAAAAATGGAAAAGAGATGAAAGGCCAATTACAGAGATGTTAAACCTGAAACAGAGAAAGTTGTGCAGAGAGAGTAGTAGCTTCGGTCTGAAGAGTCTGGACTTTTGTCTCAAGTTCAGAGATATAACGGGCTTTCCTTTCTTTAGAACGAGCAGCAGACTGTCGATTAGCAATAATCCTACACATATACATACATCACTGAGACTAACTTAAAGGAAAGAAAGCACATGGGTAATGACCCAAATTGTCATTCAACGGAAAGAAAGGAAGCACCTTTTGGCGCGTTTAGGGTCTATATTCCACAACTCAGCGAGCTTTTCGGGAGCCATAGCAATCTTGGCCTCTATAGACTCCAGAGCGGAAGACCCATCAGCGGAATTGCTATAACGATGCCTGGGCTTGCCAGTATTGTCTCCATCCGGGAGGAAAGGAGAATTTGGAGGGCCATTGCCCGAATTATGAATATTTTTATTAGTTGGAGGCGAAGTGCGGTCATGAGGACTGGATCCAAGCTTCTCTGTGTCCATATAGGTGGAGAAGAGGTCGTCTTCATCCAATGGGTCGGACCCTAGATCCAGGTCGTCCGGGATCCAACAGTAGATCTCCGAGTGGGCTCGTCGGTGGCCGGTGGTGCCATGAGGGTTGAAATTCGCAGGATCTGGCTTCAGTTTGGGTTTTGATGAAGTTGAAGGGTTTTCCATTGTTTAGATGATGGAAATGATAAAAATGAGCTACAGACGTGTGGGGAAGAAGACTGGTAAAGAATGCATTTTCGTGTTGGAAGTGTATTTTGATGCAAGAATGACATGATGCTACTGTCTACTTTGTTCATTCCTGCACATGGTACGAGATCTGGCTCCTCAGTCTCACGTCAGATATAAGAAATCCTGTTTCTCTTTCTTTCGATATTTTATTAAAGTTTGCAGGTTTTTCTTATTATTAATTTTGTAGATTGGAGCTCTGGGAAAGAAGGCTACCTGTGTCCGTCGCCTCTAGTCTACACTTTTTAAAATAAACTGCAAAATATGTTCTAATTTAAGAACCAATATTTTTTGATTAATATTATTTTATTTTATTTTATCTTATAAAATTTTTATAATTTTATTAACTTTCTTAATAAGTATATATTTTTTTAAAACAATTCTTATTATAAAACGAAGGGAGTATTGTACAGACAATCTAGACTGTCGATTTAGCTGCCGTTGATGGCACTTTGTGCGTAGATTATAAAATAAGTATGAAGGATGGCCTAAAGTACAAGTCTGTGATAACCAAGGGTCTTATTGCACTGGCACTCGCAAGCGCTGAAGGGGATGCATGCAGCGATGGGCATATATATAATGGCTAGAGCTACTGATACCTGCAAATGATGCGAAAGACGAAAGACACACTCAGAGACAAACCCTTGAAGATGAATCAACCAAACTTCCATTTTTTTCCTGAACAACATATTTGACAACAATGTGAGTGGGGGCTATTTCCGCTAAAAACATGCCTCAATGCCCGTAAACAAACTCCCCCCAAAGAATTAAATATCAATTTCAACGTACAAATTGCCTCATGAATATGCTAAAAATCTGTTGGTCTCCCCAAAAATAGAAAATGGAAAGGAAAAACAAATTTAACGCCTAAAGGGTTCCCTTACAATCAAAAAGTCAAAATCAACCAGACCAATATATAAACAAGCCAGGGACAAAAAACCAATGGATCAGTAAGTTCTCATCAAGTATTGCTGCTTTCACTAGCAGACATTGAAGGGCCTTCAGATTTAACTAGGTGAGAGCTCCGACTGCCAATATCAAGACCCTGCAATCGTCCAAGAGGATCGTCCGAAAATGTCTCTGAGAATGCTAGTGAGTGGGATGTTGCAATCGTTTGATGATGATTACTTGAAATGTTATGCTGGAAAGGATTAAACTGCGTCATCTGTATGTTTTGAGCATCAGCTCTCCCAGGATGTTGCTGGGACGAACCAAAGGCAGATTGAGGATATGGAATATGGTGCATCCCCAGATTATACTTATCTGTTGCTGTCATCATTTCTCCTGTGGCAAACTTCAGTCTCTCTACTTCCTTCTTCAGTGCATCATTCAGAGCTGTGATTACGCAACCACCAAGCCAGTCAGAAACTTTGAACGGAAAATAGACCACTAGACTCTGATTTTCTCTACATGTCAATTTCACTAAACTATGGCAACGAAAGTATTGCACCAATTTGATATAATGGTAGATCAAAAATAAAATAGTAACAAGTTTTTCCGCTCGTCACTGAAACATGTTTTCCGGAGATGAGCATGCATCATTCCTCAATAGTCATAGACTGGTCCAACAGCATTTGCTTCTAAGAAGCCCCCGGAGAAATAAAATAAATTCAGGAAAGAAATGGCCAATATTAAGATTTACCATCACGTAGCTGAGCTTGTTGCTCCATTGCTTGTAACTGAAGCTTTAACTCTGTATTTTCATTTGTCAGACCTGATGTATCTCTCTGAAAGAGAACAGAAGAAAATGCTAACAAAATCACTCACGGAGGACGTATGAAGCATAAATTCAAACCTATGCTGCGTCTACAGCCACAAAATTAAACACATAAAGTGTGTTTAACCTGAAATAGTGTTAGTTGTGCAGAGAGCGTTGTTGCTTCTGTCTGAAGGGTGTGCACTTTTCTTTCAAGCTCTGATATATAACGCGCTTTCCTTTCTTTGGACCGAGCAGCAGACTGTCGATTAGCAATGATCCTGGAAAGAAATAAATTAAGGAACTTGGAAATGATCAAAGCACATAAACAATATAACCTTTGTGTCTTGGTCCCCGGATCAAAGGATTCACTATTTCAACCAAAACATCAGTAAAATGTTTCAATAAGCATTAACATTATGGCTCCTACCTTTTGGCGCGTTTGGGATCCACGGTCCACAACTCGGCAAGCTTATCAGGAGCCATAGCTTTTTTGGCCTCAATGGACTCGAGAATGGAAGACCCATCAACCGAATTGCTATATCTATGCCTGCTAGGCCTCACATTCTTCTCTCCCTCTCCCTCTCCCTCTCCCTCTCCGTCGTCCAAAGCCTGCGCAGAGCCCACATTGTCAGTTTTGAGAGCGGGAGGGGCGTCGGCGGGTTTGGATCCAAGCTTGTCGATGTCCATGTAGCTGCAGAAGAGGTCGTCGAGGGAGTTTCCCGAGTCTTGATCGAATGGGTCGGCCCCGAGATCCGGATCTTCTGGGATCCGGTAATGCACCTCCGAGTGGGCCCGCCGGTGGTAAGACGTCCGCAAGGGAAGTGGCTGCTGTCCAAGAGGCGGCGGTGTTGGATTTGAATTTGCGTTTTTCATAGAATCTATCGGGTCTTGCATTTCTGGTTTCTCCTTTTTTTTTTTTGTTGGTTAGGGTGTTAGAATTAGAGGTTATATCCTCGCAGGTGCTTCTTCAGCTTCCGGTTCTACTCCGGTGGCTTCTTCATCATCAACATCGTCATCGTCATCGTCAGACACGTGATGATGGGTGTGAGAGAGATCTCTTTTTCCTTTTTTCTTTTTAGATTTCTCATCCTCCTCTTTACTTCTATTTTAATGGGTCTTTCTCATTTGGTCCCTATTTCTTTTTTAGGATTAAGAGGAGGAACTCGCAAGTCGCAACTGTCGCTCCAACGAAACAACTACCACGAGGCCTAGAAAAATCGCTCTTGGTGCAGGAGGGTGTAGCTGCTACGATGTCGTTTGGATTTCTGGGCTGGGCCTATTATAGAGAGATTCATCATCATGACTTCTGTGGGCCATTGGTCATTTTTTGACAAGGCCCAATTACCGTTGCACCCAATGATTAGCAAATACATCGATCCTTTTGGCATTAAAAGCTCATCAGGGGACCACGTGATCTCCATGTGCCCCCTTCCCTCTTTCATAAAGCCGTTAACTGTTCTGAAACTGTCCAACCCATACACGTCGCTGTCACATAATTGAAGATGTGACCGAAATTGAGTGACTTTATTCAGCTCATTATTCAACAAATGATGTTGAAGGTATTTATTACTTTTAAATATTAATTTAATAAAAATAATGGTTTTTTAATTAAGTAAATTAAAATAATTAAAATG
>JANIHY010000208.1:40113044-40125902 GCA_027479065.1 Erythroxylum brevipes
ATGAATAAGATAAAACCAAATCTATTAACGAAGGATAATAAGATTATAAGAAATAAAAGAACAAGAATATAATTAAAGTGCTTAAGTCAATTAATTACAGTTACAAATAGAATTCATTGACATAATTTACAAAATGATTATCCAAGTTTTTAAATGATACAATTCACAAAAAAAAAGATAAATCCATGAAATAATGCTCTAGATTGGGAATCTAGGACTATGAGAGACTAAGAGTGGAAATTGGAGATTAGAGAGTGGAGACTACAGAGATTGAAACAACAGATAATCATTGTAGTCATAATTGTCAATAGTTTACCTTACGTTTTTGTACGTAGAAACATTATATTTAGAAATGTAATACTAAAATTAAAGGAATATTAAGCATATGGTTGATATGTGTAGATTATCATATGCTTTTCTAGGTATTTAAGTGTGTTTCAAGTGTTTCTTAAATGATTATCATTTGTATTTGATAGATACATATTTGATCATATTTATAGCCCCATATTTGATGTATTTTGCTTGGTATTTTAGACTTTTATTGTATATTTGGTACTTAATTTGCTTCAAGTGCATTTATAGATTATAATTGCCTTCATTGACCAAAAGAAGAAGAATGTGCATAAAAACACGACATAAAACGAAGATTTGATGCAAAGAAGGGATGCATAACCATGTCTATAGATGCGTATGTCTCACAGCCATGCATAATTGCGAATTCTGGATATTTTGGGATATACATAGTTCAGTAAATGCCTGTGTATCAAACCGTGTATCTCCCAGAAGTCCTAAAAATTACTATAAAATGATGTGAGCAAAGGTAAAAGAGGAGAGTGGACTTTCAAAGGCGATTTCAGGCGTGAAGAACATTCAAAAGGGGTGACATTAATATAGAGATATGGAAAATGTGAAGAAATCATCGATAAATCTAATAGTTTACAACATCAACCCTCAACCTTGCAAGAACATTTGATAAAAGAGGATGGGGAACTTAGAATTATGAACTTTTTGTTTTCTATTCGTTTTTCTTCCTGTTAATGTTTAATTTCGTTTTTATTATGTGTAACTAAGCATCTTTAGTATATAGGTGTGATGAACCCTAGTTAGCATCATACACAACATCCGTATAACTTTTTACAACTCGTATGGACACCAAATTTCTCAAGTAGTTTCTTTAGTATATGCCACAAACATAATTTATTCCCTATAGTAGGAAATACTCGTTTAATAGAATTACTTATAATCTTGCACTCATTTGTAATTAAGTGTTGGGTGACTTCTTATTCACACACCTCAACCATGTATAGAAAATCCAATAAAAATTATCGATCATCTTTTTACCTAATAGTCATAACTAAGCAATATAGATTATCTATGATGATTTAAACTGATAAATAAAGCAAATGATATTTGGTATTTGTTCACGAGATCAAATGTCACCATATCACCAATTCAAAGTAAGTTACTCAATAGAGAACATTCTTTAGCCTTCTTTCCTTACTTGTTTCCTTCCAAACTCACTCGTCTCAAGTTGTCTATATAATTAAAAAAATACTTCTAAAAAATGTCATTTTTGTACTCTCTTATGACTAAAAAAATAGATCATGTGTTGATGCATGACCTAATTTTAGAAATATAGTTTATTTCTAATCTACATCTTACTAGATTATCCACAACCTAATGTTTCCTTATAAACCTTGTATTAATAAATCTTAGTTGATTACATTTTCAAACTTGATTATGGTCTAAATACCTTTATGTAATCGACAACATAGTCAAGCATAGCACCCAATTCTTCCATTTAGCTTTCATTCAATTTAATCCTTATGATTTGTGCAACTAATCTGGATAACAAATAAGTGTTCTACTTGTAAACGCTTTATTCTCATCTTTCCATCCTCCCCTAATGGAAGCTACAAATCTTTAAGACCTCGCATCCTTTTAGTGTAAATCAAATATTATTTCAAAATGTTCAAACTTTATTCCCATTTCGTGTACAACATCTATCTAAGCATTCTCTACATTATTATGTGAGGTCTTTACATCTAAAGAACTCTTCTCTTTCTCCATTTCATTACCCATCTCCATTATAATATTGTATTATACAAAAAATACTATAACATTGTTTAAAAGCTACCATTATATTACACAAAGTATAGCACTGGATGATACGAAATATACTATATTATGTTAAATAAAACTTAGCACACATAACAAAATATACTTCACATCAATTGAAAGAGTGTCACACTAAGATATCACCTTTTGTACATGGACACTAGATCTTCTTCTTTGTTTTTTTTAAAACTCTTTTGTTGTGATATCCCTTCTCTTAAATTCCTGAAGGATCTAAAGTTTTAGACTATTGAGTCACATGAGTGACATCATATATAATAAATTTGGTAGATTTGTGATATGATTTTATGATGGTATTCATATGCACAATATTAATATACACATATGAATTGTGATTTAGACAAATTACACTCAATTGACATATTCTGGGGTATAAAACTAAAATAAATGTGATATGAATGTGCAATTCTAATGTCTTGTACTTTGGATTACCAATGACAGAAATTGATAGATTGTAACTGGTAACTTGGAATTTATTATTACAATTGAGAAATTGATGAATTAAAATGTATATTTAGTCTAGGTAAAATGCCAAATGGCAAGACAAGTGGATACATAGAAAATTAGAATGATAAAGCCTATAAAATTAGTGACATTTGGCATACATATATTGGCCCCCAAATTTTTTTCTCAATGAATAAATATGATTTAAATTAATTATGAGGTCTTTATGAAAGTTTATGGAGTTAATTATTATGTTAATGTTAGAAAAATTATATAATATAGGTTGACTGAATTAAAGTGTTAAGGTTATAAGAATGTTCAAGGGTGTTTTTAGCAAAACAGTTAAGGTTAAAGGGACCTAAGCTTATAAAGAAGGATAAAGTGGACTTTTTGGACTCATCAAGGGTAGAAATGGAAGAAGAAATGTTGGCTTGCTATTTTAAGAAGGGGAAAAACGAAAATAGGAGAGAAACAAGAGAAATAACAAATCAAAGAGAGAAAGAAGAGAGATTTCGGTGGTCGAGAGAAAAGAAGGCAGTTGAGCTAGGGTTTCTTCATGTCTTAGCTTTTGAGAGAGAGATTTTGAAGTGGTTCAAGAAGAGAAAAAGGTAGAGGAAGAAAAGAGCTTCCATTTGAGTTAAAGATCTCTTCATTTGGTGAAGAATCAAGGTAAGATCATTTTAAATCTTTTAGATTTTTAGAAGGATTTTAGTTCATGGAGTTTAGAAAGTGCATGTGTTTAAGTATTCTAGCACCAATTTTAGTAATTGTGCTTTGTGAGATTTTCAATTAAAAACCCTATTAAGTGGAATTTTTGTTATTATATAAGGAAATCAAGAAAGATAAGAGAAGCAAGAGTAGAGACATTTTGAGCAAGTCTTTTAGCAAGGAAATCAAGGTGAGTATATGTTTATAATATAGTAAATAAGCCACTAATATTTTCTTTGAATCAAAGAGGTTTAAATGTTTTCAATTGCATCATAAATGTTGCATTTATTGTTTTGAATGATTTGAGAAATTGCAATATATTGTTATATGAGTTATGTGATGATTTATGAAAAGACTTTAAAAGTGATTTTTGAAAAGATAACATGCTTATAAAATCATGTTTTCAAAATATCCCATGATTATGAAAAATCAAGTTTCGAAAAAATGGCCATTTTGGGAAATAAGTTACAAGTCATGAATTACATGATTATATGGGTTTATGGTGGTCCCCTAAGTTAAGTCAAATGCACTTTGACCAAAGGCTTTTTCTGCCTGCCCATTAGTGGCATGGAGCTCCTTCATGGACTCCCATAAGTTCACGGCTATGTAAAACTATTTTGTGGGATTGCATTAGTACGTTATGTTCACGGCTACACAGGACCCTTAGCGGAAATGTGTAGTATGTTTTGTTTTAGATCTACCCAAACCATTCTGATGTGCTTATGTGCTTATGATATGTGAACAAGCTTGATGTATTCATGTTTTATGGTTTGTGAATTTGACTATACAATGAAAATTCAAGAAACAAGTGTTTTCTTAACTTGATGAAAATTTTCTACTACAAATAAAATGTTTTCAAAGGCTTTGCTTATTTTTTCGTTATAAATTGTTACCCACGAGCTTTAGAGCTCACCCCCTTTTCATCCCATCTTCAGGTGATAGCTAAGAGATCAAGTGATCAAGAGCCTAAGGGAATTTCTCCAAATCTTCTTATCTTATATTTTGAGTTGGTTTTGGGAAAGCACAATGTTTTAGTCGCATTTCAAGAATCTTTTGTAATTTGATATTTGAGACGATGATGTAATGTGGCTTGGAATGTCGTTAAGATTTGTAAAACTTTATTAGTTTGATGCTAATGAAATGTTAATGGTTTATGGATGATGTGAGTAGAAATTAGATATACATAAAGAAGTTATCAACTTAAGTTGATGATTTTGGAACATAAATGGTTGATGCATATATTTATATATATTTATAGACATAAGTGAGATGTTATGGAAAAGAAAGATAGAAATTATGACTGATCAGATGTAGCTGAATGTGATGAGACAAATGAGTTAAAATTTGAGAGTTTAATGAAGTCAATTTGGTAGCTGAATGGTTAAGCTTAGGACATCCCAAGTTTGCAAAGTGCAAAATTTCAAGTCTTACATAGAGGTAAATTTTGTGTTATGAGTTTAGGGCAAAATATAGAATAATCTAGGTTGAATTAGACAAAGTTGTCTTCTAGAAAGTTGTAGATTATCTTTCTAGCTTTCCAACAGTATATAGTATGAAATTTTTGGACATTAAAGTTGAAAGTTATGATCCTTATAAATAGAGATGCTCAGGAGTATAGATTGTGTCATTTGATGACGTCATATCGTCAGGTGACGACGTCAAATCGTCTGATGACATCATATCGTCTAGTGATGACATCATGTCATCTGTGATGAAGTATCGTCTGGTGATGGCATCATATCATCTGATGACATCATATCGTCTAGTGATGACGTCATATCATCTGGTGCACTATTCATCTGATCATATTGTCTGGTCCCATTTTTTACCCTATAAATGATCAAATTTGTCTTTGAGGTCCTTATGAAAGTTGTATATCTTGAATTCCTCTTTTGAACCATCTAAAGAACACATTAATCCAAGTTCTTTAGAGAAAGTTATGACCATTTTTCCAATTCATCTAACCCTTCATCTGGGTTCATCTAATCCTTTAGTCTAGTCCCATTTTGACCCTATAAATGATCGAATTTGTCTTCGAGGTCTTTATGAAAATTGTATATATTGAATCTCTCTTTCAAACCATCTAAAGAAAATCTCAATCTGAGTTCTCTACAGAAAGTTATGACCATTTTTCCAATTCATTTAACCCTTCATCTAGGTTCATGTGATCCTTTCATCTGGTCCCATTTTTTACCCTATATATGATCGAATTTATCTTCTAAATCTCCATAAAATTTGTATATCTTGAAGTTCTCTTTTGAACCATCTAAAGAACACCTTAATCCGAGTTCTCTAGAGAAATTTATAACCATTTTTCCAATTCATCTAACCCTTCGTTTGGGTTCATCTGATCTTTTTGTCTACTCCCATTTTTGACCCTATAGATGATCAAATTTGTCTTTGAGGTCTTCATAAAATTTTTAGATCTTGACGTTCTCTTTCTAACCATCTAAAGAACACCTTAATCTTAGTTTGTTAGAGAAAGTTATGACCATTGTTGCAATCCGTCTAACCCTTCGTCTGAGTTCATCTGATCATTTCCTCTATTCCCATTTTTGACTCTATAGATGATAGAATTTGTCTTCAAGATCTTCATTAAAGTAGTTTCTCTTGCATTTCTCTTTTGAACTATCCAAATAACACCTTAATCCTATTTCTCTAGAGAAAGTTATGACCATTTTTCCAATTCATCTAACCCTTCGTTTGGGTTCATCTGATCCTTTTGTCTACTCCCATTTTTGATAGATGATCAAATTTGTCTTTGAGGTCTTCATAAAATTTGTAGATCTTGACGTTCTCTTTCTAACCATCTAAAGAACACCTTAATCCTAGTTTGTTAGAGAAAGTTATGACCATTGTTGCAGTCCGTTTAACCCTTCGTCTGAGTTCATCTGATCATTTCCTCTAGTCCCATTTTTGACTCTATAGATGATAGAATTTGTCTTCAAGATCTTCATTAAAGTAGTATCTCTTGCATTTCTCTTTTGAACTATCTAAAGAACACCTTAATCCGAGTTCTCTAGAGAAAGTTATGACCATTTTTTCAATTCGTCCTAACCCTTCATTTGGGTTCATCTGATCCTATCATCTAGTCCCACGTTTGGCCCTAAAGATTATAGAATTTGTCTTCAAGGTCCTCATGAAAGTTTTATATCTTGAAGTCTTATTTTGAACCATCTAAATATCACCTTAATCTGATATCCATAGAGAAAGTTATGCTAATTGTTCCGAAATAGGTTTAATATAATTGAGGACGGAACCTTGTTTTGATTCCTTCAGCCCAATCTTTGTTATCTGACCTCTAAACGAAGTGATCCTTAAGAAAATGGATTCCTCACACATTGTGCTATCTCTCCACAAAAATTGGCAGCATTCTGAATTGATTGAAAAAAAATTGATTGAAGGAAAGTGAGAGAATCTGTTGGAAATAGTATGAACTGGTGTTATTTTACTAAATATGCTTCAACATTTTGAATATATATGGATTTGTGGAGTTCCAATTGAGATGACTTTCAATATGAAGTAAACTAGAGACATAGGTTTACCAATTATATGAAGAGGCCAAATTCTGATTCAACCTCTAAGATATCCAATTTCTGGATGAAAGTTGGGTATTCGTTAGAAACTTAAGATAGTGGGAAACAAAATTTTCTGAAAAAGTCAAATTGTAATTTTAGTTTGAGGTTTCCCAAAATCTGTTTTGAAATAAGAGAAATGTGTTTTTTTGGATGTTTGATTGGTGTGGGCACCACTCACGTGGGATGGTAACTAATGAGGATTCCTTAAAATAACCCTATAGGATAATGTGCTCACGCTTTATGACTTCGAATGTTGGGCTTTAGAATTGGGGTCCAACAACATAATTGAGTAACATTTGGCATAGGGATTAAGTGGCATATGATAGCTTAAGAAGAGGACATATGATAGCTAAAGAAGAGGGCATGTGTAACATTTAAGGGGAAGACATGTAGCTTGCTTGTAGGATATGTGCCTTTAAATAAGGAGACACTTATCTTAACTCAGCTAATGACACATGTATATGGCAAAGGCTTTCCTTAGATGTTTCTGTTGGAATTCATTCTTCCTCCTTCCTCACATTTCCAAAATACACTCATAACCCTATAGCTTTGAAATTATGCTTTATTTCTATTCACAGTCACTTCAATATTCATATAAGATTATGCTCAAAGATAGTTATAATCTGCTATCATCTTCTCGCCTTTGCTGGAACCAATCTACTTCCACTTTGTGCTTGGATGGTCTTGTATGTATGGAAAGCTGAATTGGCTTGATCTTTGAGCTCAAATTTGAGCTAGACAAGTAAGCAAAAGATTAATATCTATGGAATATTATAATAGAGAATTTGTGATGATGAAATTGGGATGAATTGTAAATGATATTGATGATGAATTGTGCTAGAAATTTCTGCATGAACTTGGATACTTTTCTGTTGTGTTCTTAATGTATGAATAGTAGGTTATGGATTGTTTTATGGATGAATTAGATTAAGATTTGAGGTATAATGAAAGCAAATTTATGTTAAAGAAAGGTGTTAATATAGTGATCTTGAAATGAAGACAGAACTAAGATACATGATTGATAGTGAATGATAGTTTCTGTTTTAATTTTGATGTGTGAAAGATAATGATTTGTGAGTTATCTAATGAATGATTTTTGAACTAGGTTTGGACATGAATTTGATAAGGGATTGAATCATTAATAAGGTAGAATGGAAGTGAAATTGATGTACTTTGGTGAAGGTGTGTTGGTCAGAGTATGAAGGAGTAAAAATTGGAAGCACAATGAACCCACAGTTGGGAAGTACTTTGGACGGAGAAAAGGTTAGTTTTGGGCAATTATTAGACTATATAAGGTTAAGACACTTTATAATGGTGTAATTGGACTTAATTGAGGCTTGAAATGAACCTAGAAAGTTGCTTGATTAAGTGACTGTGTTTGATAAGTTTAAGTTGTTAATTAAGGTTATAAATTAAGGAATGGAATGATTGATATTAATGTATATGAATTTGAGAAGTATGAGTTATTAATGGTAAGATGTTCATGTGAATGAAAATGTGATTCAAAGGATATAAAAAATAAATTAGGTATGATTGAATGAGAATTGGGAAATTGTGTGAATACTTAATGCTTGGAAAGGATTGATGAATGTATGATTGATGAATTAAGGCAAAACCTAATTGCAAGCTAGATATATACAAGCTATGATGAACAACTGATCAAGATTTGTGAATAAGGATACATACCCAGGATAGTCAATTGAGCATGAATTGAAACATGATCTATATACATGTGAATGATTGAGTAATCATATGACTGATAATTTAATGAATTATGAACTTTGTGTGTGTATTGCAAGAAGATAAGGGTACAAGTGATCGCCAACATCCAAACATTGCTGGTTTATCAAGGCAATAACTTATCTGGAGCGTACTGTGAGTTAACCTAGATGTTTATTTAACCTAGATGTTTACTCACTTGTTTTTAATTAAATGTTATATATTGAACTGTTACTAATATAATTGTGATAATTCCGGACCATCAATTGTCTGAGGAGCTTGATATTCAGGATTATACTAGAAGTACTTTTTAATGGTATGTGCAATATGGAATGTGTTCTCAACTAAATGTTGAATGCTAGACTTAGATTAGATGAATATGATAAATGATTGTGCATACTGAATAAAAGTTATTGATAGTATATTATATGAAATGATGCATTTCATCACATGAATATGCATGATCAAATAAATGAGTTGTGACTGGAGTGACCAACGTAAAAAAGAGCTTAAAGCTTAGAAATATGAACAAAGAGACACATGCTCATCGATTAATAGGGCCGATATTCACAATAGATACGGGTTAGTAGTTGAAATGAGCTAGATATCCACAAAGGATACAGGATATTTAAATAGGCGTTCGGTGACAACAAAATAAAAATGAAAGTGGAGTCTTTTGTGCATTTGCATATTTATATAATTATATGTATCATGTGAATGATTGTAAGGAATTACTAAATTGAGTTGATATAATGATATGCAATGTTTGTGTACATGTTGATGATATGAATAATTGAAATGAATGATTGGATTATTCTGAAAGGATTATATGAAATGTTTGTATTTATAATGGACTTGTTGAAATATGATGTATAATGTGACCAGGTAATCAATACTGAATGATGTGATATATGAGATTTGATTCTGATCAGAGGAGATCTAGCTAGTCTAGTTGAAGTAGCTTCTGCATTTAGACATAGGTCAGTGTTAGGATCAGTTGCATCTGCAAATGTCTTAGTTATGTTATACCATTAATTGTATCTCTCAATTGTTGTATAATGTACATATGAATTTTATAAATGAAATGACATTCGAGACTGTATATGTTTGTAAATGAAATGGGACAAAATGATTGTGATTGAATGTGATTGTGAATGAAATGTTTCAAAATGAAGATTTGAAATGCTTTTGATTTGAAATGATTAAAATATGTAATGAGTTGATTTGTGATGCCTTGAAAATTTGGACATGCGATCGTCTTAACATGCCTTTTTGTAGAGTATGCTCCCGAATATCCTTCGATATGTCAGGCATATGCTCTATAGGAGTGGTATGTTACATTTGCCCTTCTTTGTACAATAACTTTTACTCTAGATAGATACTAGCTAAGTTGGATTTTATGTTAATTACCCAATTTTATTATATAAATTACAAATAAATTACCAAAAAAGTCTCTAAAACTCTATATCTTATTTTTTACAACAACATTACCACTTATAACTCTTATAGATCTATAAGCAATCCTCAAAACTTAAAATGCCAAAATGATTACAACTAATGAACACATTCAGATATAAGACTAACAATTATAATATCTAATTGTGCTATGAAACTTAAATCCTCACCTAAGTCTAAGTACAATACCTTTGGTGAAAAAATAGAAATACCAACAACAAGTAAAAATGGTTGCTTGCTATAACACTTACATGCTTGCTTAGTAGATTACTAAAATATACTAATAGAAAACATGTGACAAGGAAAATGCCGCAAAAAATAAACAACAAAATTTTGTTGCAAATTGAAAGTGGAGGTTCAGAATGACAAGTGTTAAGACTAAACAAACATTCACTTGACACGTTTTTTAGGATTATTTGATATATTTGTCTTTAATTATATCAAATACAAATTTAACTTGACTTTTATCTATTATTAAGTAATAAATTGTGGGCGGTGATAATTATTACTTACCGGCCATAAAGGATTTTCCATAAACAAAAAACCAAAGCTCTTGCGGTCAACAAAAGGTTTTCCATAAGCCTATAACAAAGTAACGAGTAGATCCAAAGTTGAATTGAAAAAAAAAATTGAAGTGATCATTTCAATTAATTGAAGTTACGAATTTCAATGAATTAATAAAAATTGATATTTTATAATGAATGAAAATACAAAACATACATATATTTATCAAATGAAGAGATGAAACTAAATTAATTAATAAAGGAGGCTATGATTATAGGAAATGAAAGGGATGAAACTAAATTAATTAATGAAGGAGGATATGATTATAGGAAATGAAAGAAAAAATTATAATTAAAGTAATAAATTCAATTAATTAAATTTATGAATTTTAATTGATTAATAAAAATTGAGATTTTATAATGAATGAATAAATAAAACATACATCTATTGATCAAATGAATAAGATAAAACCAAATCTATTGACGAAGGATGATAAGGTTATAAGAAATGAAAGAACAAGAATATAATTATAGTGCTCAAGTCAGTTAATTGTAGTTACAAATAGAATTCATTGACATAATTTACAAAATGATTATCCAAGTTTTTTAAATGATACAATTCATAAAAAAAGATAAAATCATGAAATAATGTTCTGGATTGGGCATTTGGGGCTATGAGAGACTGAGAGTAGAAATTGGAGACTGGAGAGTGGAGACTAGAGAGATTGAGAGAGTAGATAATCATTGTAGCTAGGATTGTCAATAGTGTACGTCACTTCTTTTGTACGGAGAAACATTATATTTAGTAATATAATATTAAAATTAAAGGAATATTAAGCACATGGGTGATAGGTGTAGGTTATCATATTTTTTTGGATATTTAAGTGTGTTTTAAAGTGTTCCTTAGATGATTATCATGTGTATTGGATAGATGCATATTTGACCATATTTATACCTCTATATTTGATGTATTTTGCCTGATATTTTAGACTTCTATTGTATATTTGGTACTTAATTTACTCTAAGTGCATTTATAGATTATAATTGCCTTCACTGACCAAAAGAAGAAGAATTTGGATAAAAATACGACATAAAACGAAGATTTGATGCAAAGAAGGGATACATAACCATGTCTATGGTTGTGTATGTCTCATAGCCCGTGTAGAATTGCAAATATTAGAGATTTTGGGGATATACATGGTTCAATAAATGCCTATGTATCAAACTGTGTATTTTCTAAAAATCCTAAAAATTACTATAAAAAGACATGAGTAAAGGCAAAAGAGAAGGGTGGACTTTCAGAAGCAATTTAAGGCGTAAAGAACATTCAAAAGGGACGACATTGATCTAGAGACATGAAAAATGCAAAGAAATCATTGATAAATCCAATAGATTAGAACATCAACCCTCAGCCTAGCAAGAACATTCGATAAAAGAGGAAGAAGGACTTAGAATTATGAACTCTTTGATTACTATTTGTTTTTCTTCTTGTTAATGTCTGATTTCGTTTTTTATTATGTGTAATTAAGCATCTTTAGTATCTAGGTGTGATGAACCCTAGCTAGCATCATACACAACATCCGTATAACTTTTTACAACTCTTGTGGACACTAAATTTCTGAAATACTTTCTTTAGTATATGCCACAAACATAGTTTATTCCCTATAATAGGAAACACTAGCACAATAGAATTACTTATAATCTTGCACTCATTTGTAATTAAGTGTCGGGTGACTTCTTATTCATACACCTCAACCATGCATAGAAAATCCAATAAAAATTATCAATCATCTTTTTACCTAATAGTCATAACTAAGTAAAATAGTTATTTATGATGATTTAAACTGATAAATAAAGCAAATGATATTTGGTATGTGTTCACGAGATCAAATGTCACCATATCACTAATTCAATATAAGCTACTCAATAGAGAACATTTATCAACCTTCTTTCCTTATCATAGTCAATTATGAAAAAAAAACCTATCATTTTTTCATTTAAAGAATGTCTTATACACTTATGTGTTTCCTTCTTCCAAATTCACTCGTCTCAACTTGTCTATATAATTAAAAAATACTTCTAAAAATATGTCATTTTTGTACCTTGTTATGACTAAAAAAATAAATCGTGTATTGATGGATGAACTAATTTAAAAATATTGTTAACCCAAACCCAATATAACATAATTTATATTGACGAAGGATGATAAGGTTATAAGAAACCCAATATAACATAATTTAAATTACCAAAAAAGTCTCTAAAACTCTATATCTTATTTTTTACAACAACATTACCACTTATAACTCTTATAGATC
>JANIHY010000208.1:40228456-40239679 GCA_027479065.1 Erythroxylum brevipes
TTTATTATTATTAATCATAATTTTATTATTGCTATTATTATTAATTTTGTATTTATTATTATTATTATTATTATTGTTATTATTATTTCTGTCAATTGTAACCAAACACATTTCTGTCCTCGAGACGAAGATAATTTTTTCTGTTCTGTCCATCACAACCAAGCACTTCACTGTTTTCAATTTTTATTCTATCTCGTCTTTAAATTTTTGTTTCGTTCCGTATCTGCATATAGGAGATAACAACCATATGCAACGCGAGTGTCTAATCTTAGGACAAAATCTAAGCATGAAAAGTCACAGTGGGCCGAGTTGTGACTTGGTAAGATTTTTGGGACTTTCGGCATCGTATGAAGCCCAATCCTTTTAATATTGAAGATACGAAGGAAAAGAACAGAGCTAATGAGTAAATCAAATCAACCCTAAAAGTCACAGCGTGGCCTTCCCTTTCCTTTCAAGTCTTTCACTACAAGTAAGTCGGAAGATCTAACCAGAATCAAGTAACATGGCTGCTGCGAATGAAAGCATTAGTCTCAAGAGAAAGCATTTAATTGCATCAGCTCTGTCCCACCATTTTTCCGTTTCTATGAACCCCGTAATGCTCCCCTTTTTATTCAGTCACTAGCTACTTCAGCTACTTGGTTCTCAGATTGTTGTGGTTTCGCTAATGTTCATATTTCCCAGGAATCCATTTTGGCAATCAATGATGTTAGCGGCCTGCGGGCACACATCTTGAAGTTAGCAGGGAAATGGTCCCCACAGAAGGATAATAACGATGAGGTACTCTTGACTGATTCTCGCTGCTAAGCGTAATTTTGGTTCATGGCCTTCGTAACTTGCTTTTCGCTGTAGGTGATGAAATGGGTTGGATTTGCTGAGAACTTTCCGGCAGATTCTAAAACAACGTTTGATAAGCTCATTCCGTTAAATGACGAATTGGCTCTGAAATCTGTTATTTTGGGCAATGGATTCATACCCTCCGAAGCTGATGTTATTTTGTTCGCGCTGCTGCATTCTTGTGTGGTAAGAATTTATCCGTATATTGTATTTGTTTTGGCTCTCATGCAGCAGAGTTACTGCAAAATGTTTTTTTCATTCAACTTTCATACTCTTTTGTTGGGTTTTTTTTTGGCTTCCAACTTAAGTGGAAAAAGTCCAAGACTAATGGGTAATGTCTTAAAGCTGATTAGGAATTTGCTTTACTTATTGAAGCACTGTTAAGAGATAATTTTTGCAGTTTTTGAGGTGACAAGATTGGGTAGAATTTGTGTTGAAAATTTTCAGTAAGATTTGGCACAGAGCAGTTGTGATCAAATGCACGATTAGAGATTGAAAAGTTGTCCGATCGGCCTGAAATTTTAATCGGAGATAGTTGACTTCCTAATCGACATTTTGAACGGTGGAGATTGGATTTTGACGGTTAGATGTTTAGTAATAAATTTGGTAAGACTCCTGCTATTTTGGTGAAGTTTTTCAGACTTTGTTATCTATTTTGAGATTTGGTGTTTTTGTTGATTGTTAAAGGCCGTATTTCAATTGTGTACTTGCTGAATATTGTACTCTACTTTTGATTGGTGATAGTGGAGTTTTGGAGCTAGACTATTACCAATCAAAAGTAAAGTACAATTTTTAACAAGTTCACAATTGAGATATGACCTTTAACAATTAACAAAAGCGACAAATCCCAAAACAGATAACAATGCCCGTGAAACCAAAACACTAGCAGTCTTATTACTAAATATCTAACAGTCAAAATTTGATTTCCAGTATTTAGAATGTAGATTAGGATGTCGACTACCTCCAGTTAAAATTTTAGGTCGATCGGACAATGTTTCGACCTCTGATTGTTCGTATGATCACAATTGCTCTGCGCTGTATTTTGCTGAAAAATTCCTACAGAAATTCTGCACACTTTTGTTACCCCAAAAGCTGCGAAAATTACCCCTTAATAGTGCTTCAATAACTGTGGCAAATCCCTAATGGGCCTTAGGACATTACTCTTTAGTTTTGGACTTTTTCCACAAAAGTTGAGAGCCCAAAAAACCCAACATATTTTCACGTTTTGTATTGGAGCTTTTGTTGATGATAGAACAACTTGTTTTGTTGTTTGAATTCAATTCAATGCATGTCCATAGAAAGAAGTGAGGGAGAGAGAGAGAGAAACATGTGAATATTTGACAGCTTAGAGAGAGAATTGAAAATAACAAATTCTGGTATGCATGCTCCCTGTATTTGTTACACAACGTTTAAATACAGGTAAAGGCTCTCGTAAAGTTTATGTCATATTGAGTGTTGGAGACAACTCTATGAGGCTCTCTCCTTGCTCTTCGAGAGCCTTTTTTGAGTTGTGCTACATGGAAAACAGGGTACATAATCGTCTCTTTTGGCAAGGCCAATTTATATGCTACCTTTCTCACGCGTTTTAGTATTTTATGGGGACCATAATATATAGGAGATAGTTTGTGATTTCCCCTTTTTTGTAGCGAATACTTTCTATAAGGTTGCAACTTGCGTAACGCCAGTTCACCCCCATCAAACTCTCTATCGGACCTTTTCTTATCTTCCTGTTGCTTCATTTTTATTATGAGCTCTTGCCAGATGAAACAAAGTTATTGCCAAGGCTATTTCCCTATCTCTTAATGTTTGATCTACTACTACCACCCTTAGAGTCTCCAGTGATGTAAGGAACATGAATTATTGGGCAATATCCATACAAAACTTCAAATGACGTTGCTCCTACGATTGAGTGATAAGTGGTATTATCCCACAATATAGCTAAAAGAATCCAGTCATTCCACTTGTGATGCGTTTAACCACAAAAACATCTTGGATAAGTATCCAAAATCTGATTAATCGCCCTTTGTCTGTCCATTGGACAGAGGATGATATGCAGTTAAATATTTCAAACTCACTCCTTGTAATCTTAACAAATCTCGCTAACTTAGATACGGATCCCTGTTGCTGATTATAGCTTCTGGCATTCCATGTAGTTTAAAGACATGGTTAATAAACATTTGGGTAATGTCCACAGTTGAGTATGGATGTTTCATGGGAACAAAGCGAGCATACATAGTAAATCTGCTGACTACTACTAATATGATGGAATTTCCCTTTGACACTGGTAGTTCTTCTATGAAATCTAGATGAAGCTCCTTCCAACTTCCATTAGGAATTTTTAAGGGTTGTAGCAGTCCAAGATAGGTAGTTGTGTCCCACTTATTCTTTTGATAGACCTTGCATTCCTTAATGTGGTTCCTAACATCTCGGGCCATTTGTTTCCAATACAAGTAGTTTTGAATCATCTTTGTCGTAGCTAGTGCCCTTGAATGGCCTCCAATTGCTTCATGTGCCATTTTAATTAATACGTTCCTTAATACTTCATTGAAACCAGCAACTAGTCTCCCTTTCCACCTTATCAAGCCTGGCTTCCACTTAAATGCTTTCGAGTGCAGTCTGCCTGTCTCGAGTTTCCTAATTAAATCATGCATTGTAGGGTCTATTTCCCCAACTTTTCTTAATTTTTTAATCAAACTTGTATGCACTTGCACTATGGACATTACTAAAAGTTCAGAACTGGTTAATCATGACGAAAGGTCTCATTCATCAATCGTTGAAATGTAGATGGTGCGTTTGTTAAACTGAAATATATAATGAGAAACATGTAGTGCCCTTTGTGTGTCCTGAAGGTTGTTTTTGAGATGTTCTCGGGCTACATTTGTATCTGGTGATAACTAGATCGCCAACCCAATTTGGAGAACCAATTGGCTTTGTGCAGTTAATCTAGGAGTTCCTTAATCAAGGGAATAGGGAATTTATCCTTGATTGTGTGCTTGTTAAGCTTGTCATAGTTTATACATATTTGCCTCGATCTGTCTTTTCTCTTAATGAGGATCACTAGCGAGGACAAAGAACCGATGCTGTGTCTTATGAATCCTTGATTCATCAGCTACTTGACATATTGCTCAATAATATCCTTTTGGACTCCTGAATGGCGATGTAGTTGAATATTGATGATCTCTACGTCCTTTTCCAGATGTATCTGGTGATTAGGCTTCGGTTTGACGGTAATTGTGTTGGTTCTTTGAATACTGTTGTGTATTTTGCGAAAACATTGTGAGTTCATCGAAGGTGCTACACTGATTGTCTGACATCCCCATCTCTTGCAGCAAGCATTGAATAGTCTAAGTGAGTTGCATCATATAGAGTTGCCCCCTTTTCGAATTTTTGAGAGCTTTATGAAAATCTTTACTTGTGACCACCTTAGATCCTTCTCTTGGGTTGCCATTTAGTGTGACTATTCTCCCATTCCATCTAATGTCATTGTTCTCTTCTTGAAATTACGAAGAACATCATTTAGTCTTATAAGCCATTGCATTCCTAATACCACATTGCAACCTCCTAACGTCAACACTAGTGCATTCATTGTGAACTGCATTCCTTGCATGGACCACGTGAAATGGTTACAGGACAGTTTTAATCCTTCTCCTACGGTGATGCTTATCGGTTTAATTTCTCTAACTTCACATCCTCCTTTCTTGATAAGGGAAGCATCCATGAAATTGTGAGTGCTTTCGTTGTCTATCAAAATGTGAATCGTTCTCTTTTGATACATTCCTAAGACTCTAATCATTCTGAATTCTCATTCTCCTTCCATGGTTATCATTGCATGCCGGGAAACGTTGGGAGAAGGGGTGTTTGTAATCTCTTCATCACCCATCCACTCTTCCTCTAATACCTGTTTTGTGTCTGGTGGAATATCTTCTCCTTCGATCACGTATAAATGTAGATGTTGCTTCTTACATTTATGACTTGGGGTATATCTTTCATCACACTAGAAGTAGAGTCCTTTGGCTCATTTCTCATCAAATTCCTTACTACTCACATGCTTCAATATTTTGTTATTAAATGCCTAGGGTAGGGGGCAATCTGTTAGATGGAGAGTTCTTTGGTATATTTATCCTTTGATGAATTCTTGGATTAGGGTAATTTCCTCCTTTGCTTGGTAACCTCAGATAACCTCCTCTGAAGAAAGTCACTCCTGCCTTTGCTAGCATCACCACGTTTTGCTTTCTTGCCAACACATATGCTTGTTGTAGTGAAACTTGTTCCAACAGCTTGACTGTTAATTCCAATTATGGTTTTAAGCCTTCAAGGGAAAGTCTAATTAGATAATCCTCTGGCAACGACAACCTGTTCAAATAGTGATCAAACTAAGCACAATACTTTTGGACCATCCCTTCCTATTTTAATTCTCTGAAGTCCCCTACTGGATCATCGAATATCTCTGTGTCAAACTATTGTTTGAGTACCATGGTAAACTCTTCCAAATTCACAGCTTCATGATTGACTTTGTTCTTCAGGTAATATTGGTACCATTCTTGGGCTTGTTCATCTAGGTGTAGTGCTACCATTCCATCCATCAAATCTTCCGATGTGTGGTCCTATAACGAACTGCTTGCAGCTATATAACCCGGATTTAAATCGTTCACCTTCAAAGACGAGAAATTCTATTTTGGTAAGTCTTGTGGGAATTGCAGAGCTTCCTTTGTCCAAAGCATCTTTAGCTCGGTTATTTTCCTACTCCAGAGTGTTAAATTGCCCCGCTCCTTGTTCGACCCCAATTCTTTGCATAAATTGAGTGAACATTGATTTGAATTCTAGCATCTCTTTTTCGTGTTTGTTCGCTCTGTTTTGGGATTCTAACAAGATCTTTTCATTTCTAGCTTGGTCCTCCACAGGCTTTTAATGTTCTCTTCAATTCCTTGTACCTCAGCTCCACTAGTGCCTTCCGCCATCTTCGTTCATATCAACTGCTTTGATACCAAATTGTTTTGTAGATAAGTGAAGATTCACTGAATTCAATTCAATTATCATACATAGAAAGAAGAGAAGGAGAGAGAAAGAGAAACACGTGAATATAGAGAGAGAATCAGAAATGACAAATTCTGGTATTCATGCTCCCTGTATTTGTTACACAACTTTTAAATTCAGGTGAAGGCTCTCGTAAAGATTGAGACATGTTAATTCGTTTCAACTATTTATTCTAAATCATGTGTTTCTCTTCTTCTTTTGCAATGCCGTTTCTCGTGTTCCCTTCTTTTCTTTGTTGCCGCTTACTTTTACATGAATTAAGGCTACCCTTTCTTCTTTTCTTTGCTTTGTTTTTCCCTTTCTGTTGGGGGTTTAGGGTTTATAAGGTGAAGGTGAAATAAAGGCTCTAATGCCAAAAGGTGGGAGGCCTATAAAGTGAAAGATTTCCTTTTCTTCGTTGTTTCCTTTTTCAGTAACTTCAAAGTTCATTACAATCTAGTATTCATGTTAGAAAATGCTGTCAGATTTTTTAATGGTTGTATTACGCAGATTGGCTTGTCTCAAATTGATAGGGAAAAGTTGCCTCATGTTTTGAGATGGATGGATTACATCCAGGTAAACAATTCCTTCCCTCATGTGCACTCTTGTAATATTCGGTGGTTAATTTCTTTGAAAGGCAGGCTGTAAATTTGTTGAGTTACTAGATTTTGTCAGGATGCAGACGTTTAACTATTTACCGAAGCATTGGTTTGTGGAATAATTATGATGCATTCTTGAATCTGATATAAATTGCCTTATTATCTTGGAAATTCTAACATGCTTCTGTCTGGTTGGACTTAAACTTGCCTCCCTCATTTTTGCATCATTTTAGATAACCACCATGCGTCTGGTGATACTAAACGTTTAAGGTTGTCAGAACAATATGAATTTGTTTTGCATAAACATTGTCATCATGGTTTTGTGCAAAAAGTAAACATCTGCCTCGTTATTTTCAAATTTTGTTGATGTAAAAGCTGCATTTTTTTTCCAATTTTCAGAACGTGGAAGGTTTTGGGAAACTATTTGAAATGATATTGCTGGAAAAAGATGGATTTGAGCCTCAGGTTAGTTATCTTTTTATTCTATAGAAGCGCTACAGTTTTGTTGGTGAAGATTAATTGAATATGTGATTTTTATGGTGTGCAATGTTATGCTTGTAGATATGGTGCCTGAATATTTTTAGTACAAGAATTATTTATTTTTTGCGGTATTAAATTCCATCTCCAAGTAAAGAAAATTGAATTGATTCTGCTTGTTATCTTTTTAATAAAGCAACTGTTAATTTGATAATCAATCTGTTGAGAATTATTTAATCAGTTCCAGATAATTGAGCACACAAGTTATTAGTTTTTAGAGTGCTTTGGTTAAGATTTCTGATAAGCCAATATTTTAGCTCGTTCTCTTATGGTAGGAATAAGAAGCAAAGTTAATAATGATTTCGATTGATATAATAAAAATATGTCTACCGTTAAGTAAGAGAGGACTAAGCTCCTATTTTTGCTAGCACAAGATGGTCATGGGGATGTTAAATAAAGAAAATGCTAAACCATTAGTTGGTTATTCTTCTTTTAATTCCTAATTTGTGATAAGCTAGTGTTGCCACTCAACTCTTCAATTGATTTTAGTGGCCAAGCTCAAAAGGTGTGGTCAAATTGGACGTTGATTCAAATGCCAAGAAAACTGCAGAAAACTCGAAAACTGCAGACCCAAAAACTGCAGAAAAATCTAATGCAGGACAGAATGTAAAGAAAGGCGATTCCAAGGTAGTTATTTCCTAGCTTTAGTTTCCTTTACGCCATTTATTAGTATCTGTTAATACGTCCTTTAGCTCGCGTACCTTACTTTTTAGTTAGGAATACGAATGAAGTGTTTCATTTAAGGCTGAAAAAGGCATGTCAAGGGTTTCTAATCTAGGAAGATGCGGTGGTGAAACTGAAGCTTATACAGTAAAACTTCTATGAACTAATAGTATTGGGACCATATAAAATCTATTAATTAAAAAAGATATTAATTAATTGATAAATTAATAATGTATTAATTTTTAGAGTGTATTAACAATTTGGAAATAAAATCTATTAATTTAAAAATATTAATTAATTGGTAAATTAATAATGTAAAAAATAGACTATTAACAATTCAGCAAACGTACATTTAATTAATTAAAAATTTCATTGTATATTGTCAATCTAGTAATTGAATATGAACCAGTGAACTCAAGCTGTGTTGTGTTTATTCCAATGAACTCAAACTTACAATTTTTAGATGCAATAAAAAATAGGGATGAGATCCAACTAAATTTTTGAAAAAAGGTACAACAAAGTTATATTTTTAGTAAATATCATATTCAATTATACATATATGTAAATTGTAGTAAATTATTATTTTATGATCTTAATGGGATCAGATAATTATATAAGGACTCTTTAGACAAGTTATATGTTGTTAACTTATCAATAGTGTTGATTAAGTCTATTTAGTACAAGTTGGGCCCATAAATAATTATTATATTATTAACTTTTGAAGTACTAATTTAAGGAGATTTTATCGCCTGTGGTTATGAAATTTGTATTTGTTTGTTTTTGCCACTTTTTGTACTATCAGTTTTCTGGTTTGTTATCATTATCTGCTTTAGAATACTTTTTGCTAAATAACATCTGAATATTGTTGGGAGCTTGAAGAAGAATGCTACAGGGGATAAAGAAGCTGCTCTAGGAAAGAAGAAACTGCCTGAACCTGAACCAGTTGAGAAAGACAAAGAATTGAGTGTCAGTTTGCTGAAGATACAGGTTGGTATTATTCGCAAAGCATCGAAGCATCCGTCTGCCGATAGGTATACTTTTCTTTCTTTTCCTGGAAGGTTTATTGCCCAGCCTAGGTTATTTGGCCTCAACCTTTACGACATTTAGAGTGTGCTGCATGATTATACTAGGCATAACATTTTATTTTCAATTGATGTTGCAGTTTGTTAGTTGAGGAAATAGATGTTGGAGAGCCTAAGCCAAGACAGGTTGTCAGTGGTTTGGCAAAGTATTGTAGTCCGGATGAGTTATTGGTATACTTATTGAAACAGCCATTCCACTCATTTGAATTACCTTGACTGCTAAAATTTGTTTTTCTAAAGTTTGTTTTCTTATATTCTAATTGATTTCCATTTCCATTGAAGAATCGTCGTGTTGTGCTGATTACAAATGTGAAACCCGGAAAACTACGAGATGTGATGTCAGAAGGACTGGTAACTTTTTCTTCATTCATCCTTAAGTACTGATGCCTTCTATGTCCTGGAAAAGGTCATTGCATTGCTAAATTAATGGTCATATTTCAAGCTCAATTTCACTCTTTTGATGATCTTCACAAACTCAGATACGTTGAACAAATTGAACAGGAGAATGTTTTGGTTGTAGATTATCCTAGCATTTGCATGGTCAACTTGATTTGCTGTAAGAGGTATCATGATGTAGAAATATATTTACCATAAGTGACTTGCCTTGGAATGTGCTGTGTTATGGGGGTTGGTATTTGCAGATATGATTATCACATTTGTATGTGTATTAATTGTTCAAGTTAAGTTGTCTTAATCTATAACATGGGTATATGTGCCTAAGAAAGAAATGTTACTTTGTATCTCCTTTATTCAATTGTGACAATGAAGGCAATCAAGTCAGTGCACCCATTGTAGTGTGACTAGTGTCAACCTTATGTTTGACTGCAGTACATACTTGTTTTACTGCAAGAATGTAGTAATGGCTTGTTTTAATACAAGAATGCTGTAATCCCCCTCTTTTACTAGTCGTCTCATTCATGTACTGAATGAAGTTGGTGGTCCTAAGTTTATTTGTAATTTGCTAATTTTCAGGTCCTATGTGCTTCCAATGAAGATCACACAGTTGTAGAACCTTTGATACCTCCAGAAGGTGCCAAAATAGGAGAACAGATCTCATTCTCAGGGTATTCATCTCATCTTCAAATTTTTGCAGAAATTCATGAATCTCACGTGTTCGAGAGTTCATTTGTAAGATGTGGTGACCTTTCTATGTAGGGTTGATGGTAAGCCTGAAGATGTCCTGAATCCCAAAAAGAAACAGCTGGAGAAAATCACACCGGTACGTAGTTTGAAATTTTGATGCTTCTTAGTGTGACCTTGCATTATGAAGGACCTAATGTTTGATGGGGTTTCATCTATGTTGCAGTGTCTGTATTTGTATATTTCGGTGGCATTTCTCTCTGCCTTTAATTCGTTTAGAGTAGTGGTGTATAGAATTTATTGTTCTGGTGCAGTTCTTAGCCTGGATGTATTTTCCTCTGCATTAAGGAATCCATTAGTCAGTTAAAGGTGGCGTATAGTATCATTTAAGTGATTGAATGTGAAGAATCCATTGACCATATAATTTTTCCGAGTAAATATGTCGTTTAACTGCTGAGAGGATGTTGAGCAAGTCATGAAATGCTATCTTAAATAGTGAATTCGGCGTTTGTTACTATGCTACAATTACTTAGGTTAGAGTTTATACATTAGTAAGGATGATCTGATAATCGTAATTGACATATAGTTATGTGATGGTTGCAGTATCTTTTGACTGACGACAATGGCGTGGCCACATTTAAGGGAATACCATTCATGACATCTGGAGGGCCATGCGTATCGTCTTTTCCGAAGGCAAGCATCAAGTGATGTGATGGCCCATATCTAGCTGTAGTTGGCGAAGCTCTACTTGGCAGTTGGTAATGGGGAATTAGAAGAATGGATATAGATATACCCATCGCTCTTGTCAAGTCACACGACAAAAGTGGGTTTACATATTGACTTGCGTGATACTGAAATCAGTTCGTGATTGAAATCTAGAGCTGTTTTGAGGAGGAAAACCATCTCAAAGTAACCAAGTGCTGTACAGGGCCAATGAACGTGGAGTTATAAAATCATATTAACAGACTTGCCAGGTTTAGAGTTATGAGACCTGCAAACAATTGTTCCATTCGCTTTTCTTCTTTGTTAAGTCTCATTATTATCCGTAAGTGCTGCGCCGTCTCTGTCAGCCAAATTTGGTTTTAAAAAATCGGACTGAAGCGGCAGATTTAACTGCATAATACAGTAACCGGCTCGTTTTCGGTCCTATCACCTACTCAAATGAAATGTTTGATTAGTTTGCAAATCTGCCGGTTTATTATTGTGAAAAGGATCATTAACTCATAAAAATTAAGAATAATATAAACTAAAAAGATATTTATAACAAATGAATTTAATTTCCAATATTATCTTTCTGTATTTCAAAATTTATTATAATATTTTTCATGTATATACACAAAAATGTGTATATATGTATATTGTAAATAAAAATATATAGATTTTAAAAATATTTATTAAGCATAATTATGTTAAAC
>JANIHY010000208.1:40273052-40297117 GCA_027479065.1 Erythroxylum brevipes
TTATTCTTAATTTTATATTTGTATGATGATAATTGTCTTTATTTATATTAATTGTGGTTATTATTTATATGTGAATATTTAAAAATTATTGTTATTTCATATTAATTATCATTATTATTTATTATTATGATTTTTGAAAACATGGTTGATGTAAATAATAAACTATTAAAGTATATAATACAACAGTACAATATGTCAATGGACTATTTTGCAAAATTTAAAAATTTTAGAAACTATTTCACAATTTTAAATTAGCCGAAAAGGTATCTAATACTGATCAGTACCGGTATAATACCGTACCAGAACTCAATTCGGTACCAATTCCAGTACGGTATTCATCACATTGCTTTTAGGTGTTGTACTCCAATATACTCACTATTCCAATTCAAATCTATTCCTTCATTTATGATATACAATCCATCCTTGATAATCAAGTTCAAAATATAGGAAAAACAATGCATATAAAATAACTTTCCACCAACCAATAAGCTCCCTAATTGTATCTTATTCTTTAACTTTTCTATCATTGGTGGACAATTTGTCGTCAATATTAAAATCCATCAAATAGTCTCTCAACATGGTTGCCAACTTTCCACTTGTATATGGTGCCGGCACATAAATGAACCTGTTATATACAAACATTACTAACATCAATCATAAAATAATAAAAAAGTAAATGATAAAAATATTAAAGAATATAAATTACCTCAAAAGTTTATTACTTAAAGTTCAATTATTGTCAACATAATGCATCATCACTGCTATAAAACCTTTAGTTTGATTATTAATTGTCTACATGTCTATTTTAATGACAATCTTTTCTTTATTACTTGACAATGTTCTCAAATTTTTTTTTCTTCTTATCCTTGTATATCTTCATAATGTCCTTTTTTTACGTATTCCGACTTGTAACCTTGAAAGTAAATTATAGTGAGTTGCAAAACATCCTAAATCTTTTGGTATTAACCATATATAGTGAATTTTCATCACCAACTATCATATAAGCCATCAATAACCTTAATTTGTTGTTTTTGTTCCTCTCTCTTATAAGATTAGGGGTCAAGAATATTTGACCTCCTAATACCATATTTCTTCTACTATACGAATCCACATGTCTTTTTAAATGAGAGGTTTTACCTTTTGAACTCCCGACTACCATCTTTTGAAAATATTTACATTGAGCCTTTTCTACTCCATTCGTAAATCTAATCTTATTTTTATGATTCAAAACTTCACTTTTCAATTAAATTCGAGTTGAACTTCTACCTTCACTTGGTATAAGATTAAAAGTTTGTACTAGGTTATAACGTTCTACCGAAAGAATATATTTATCCATCTGAAACAATCAACATATAAATGTATATGTTATTCATAATCATAAATGAATAACATTATGATTAATATATATATGTATCATTTTAAAATACAAGCCTTAAAATAAGGAAATACAAACTTACACTAATTTAGCTTAACTGTATCCTTATCCTTGGCATCTAAACTTATCCCTGTAACAAAATTCATTAAAAATATAATTCTTCATGACAGATACTAAAATGGGTCGAAGAAAAGCTACCCTATGAGCGTATGCTGGTGCCATTAATCAGTAAATGTAAGTATCATCATGCGTATACAATTTGATCTCTAGAGCCACTTATATACTTGCTAAATTACAATCAAGTTACTTTAGTTATGAACTTTCAGATGGAAACATGGATCGAAGCATTTTCTTACCCCTGGCAACGATTAGTTATTCAGTATACACAGAATATGAAATAAAATGTATATTTGTATGGCTGCGTACTAACATAGTGCAGCTGCTTAATCCTTTTTGAGTCATGCATAAATGTGAGAAACCCCTCCTCCCTCATAAATGACATCTAATTTTATTAGCTTACACCAATTACTTTATCATGTTTTCGTATGGCTTTCCAACGATTTTCTTTTCTTTCTAAAAGTAACACATATAAATACACATAAAGAGTCCTGGTGCCAACAAGCTCTAGTGCAATTATGGTAACTCTCATCCTTATATAGAACAATTCTCCATCTGCAACAAAAGAATATTAATAGAACAACTACAATTACACACCGCTTGCAACAACCTTAAGTCTGAGCTAGTCATCTTCCATTCTTTTCTTCTTCTTTGTATTCCTATTAACTTTTTGTACATAAAAGAGCATAAGAACTGCTTTGGAATTAAACTTTATGATGCAAAATAAAATTTAATTCCAATAGGAAAGAATATTTTAAGTAATATAAATAACATATATCTCAAATGTCGAACCTAAGAACATTTACATTGGAGGGGGAAAAAACAACTGCTCAATGGTTTTTAGTTTTATTTTTTCAGCGTATATGCATTTTCTTTACTTTTATTTTCTCTGTTGTTAGTAAAAATAATAATTCTCTCATAGTTTAAATCTCATTTTTAAACTTGACAAACACCATTTTCCCGTACATATAGAAAAGTTGATAAATATTATCCTCAAGTTTGTCAATTAGTTCAAATTGTCAGGCCATACGATGTAAGAAAATGCACCCACAATAATAACTTCATGATTAAAGAGAGCATACTTGATCGATCTGGAAGTAAATTACATATTACGAATTGATTTCATATGGAGTTGTTAAATAAGAATCAAATGTTTGTGTTCTGATAAATTCATATGTTGTAGTTGGAACTAATCCAGGAAATAATTGATGGGTGGAAGATACATTGGAATTCTCATCTAGACTGTTTCTACAGACAGGGAAGTAAACCGCAAATGCATACGACACTTTCTTCAAACTAGCATGCATCCTAATTATCAAACAGTTGAGTGCATGTGACCCATTTAAGTAACGTACGCGGACCAGAGACCACTTTTTAAGTGTCTCCCAGGCATAATTTTCAGCTTTTCCTTTTCATCCTTCAGGGAGTTTCAAAACCTAAATTGTGCACAGCCGACCGTTGAATATACACAAAAGCTCGCCAAAGAATTCACATCTTAACACGTCCAATAAATTGTCCAAAATAAAAGCTCTGATATCTTACATGTTCAATTTGTTCCATAAAACATCATAAAACTTGCCACTGAAACTGCGCCGTCATGCACAAATGGTGAATGCTGCAAGTGATCTAGCTGATGACAGTATCTCACAAAGAATAAGAATAGGCAAAAGCAAATTTCAAAAAAGAATGATGGTACATATTGAAATTATAGGAAGCACATGCAGATACAAATCAAAGTAAGCAGGACTTGGCGTTGTATAAACTAGTAACAAAAGGGAAATTTACATTACTTCCTATCACTTTGTTATGCTGTCATCACCTTAGACACCTGTTGAAGATGTCCGGTTAATCCTTTGAGCACCCAATTTTGAGGCCAAGGGTTTGGCTCCTCGTCCCCTGCCAGCTGATAACGGTTTGGCTTTTGTAGTTGGTGGAGGAGCAGCGATAGCAGCCCAGGGATCGTCATCATCAAGGGCAGCGCTGCTTCTCACATTCAAAGGTTTTGATGCTGTTTTCGGAGCAGGGGCAGCTATTGAGCCCCATAGATCATCATCTTCGTCTTTTGCTACCTTCAGAGTACTTTTTGGTCGAGAATTTGTAACTGAAACAAAGGGGGGTTTGGAAACCATTAGGCAAACTTTTTTGAATGACTCATCAGCGTTATTACTTAAACGCTATCTGCTATATTGCTGCTAAATAGCATCCTGTAGTCAAGATACATATTATCTCATAATATTATAATTTGATTGTAATCAGATTCTATGGATTAGATAGCAGTATCTTAGAGATAAACATTATCCTAGAATTATCTTCTGTATCTATATAGATTATCTAGCCTATTCTGTAATCCTATTCATGTATATATGTACTACATTCTCTTAGTAATATAACATAGAGCAAATCAGCTCTTATTCACATGGTATCAGAGCCACGTGAAAGAGATAGTGAAACTGGGGCAAGTCAAGGGATCGTCCACGACAATCCCAAACCAGACTGGAGGCCAGTCATCGATGACCTCTGGTCTTGAAGGAGTTTCAATTGTTATCATCTCTGAAAAACTGAATGGAACGAACTATTGGGAGTAGGCTCAAGCTATGAAACTCGCCATTGGAAGACGTGGGAAGTTGAGCTTTATCGTCAGAAATGGAAACATTCCAACCAACAAACTCACAAGCTGCACGACAGTGGGAGATAGACAACTCCATGGTCTCGTCATGGCTTATCAATGCCATGATACCACCGATCAAACATACCTTTATGTTTCTGCCAACAGCTCGAGAAATCTGGAAAAGGGTGTGACAATTATACTCTAATGGAGAGGATGCATCACGAATCTACTGAGATAAAAACAAAGCTGTAGCAAATGAAGCAAGGTGATAGAAAACTTACAGAATATTGGGTCAAAATGGTAGTATTGTGGCAGGAACTTGATCTTTTGTCAGATAAAGAGCGGAGGTGTAAGGAAGATGCTATGATGTACAACCAGAAAATTGAAAAATAAAGAGTCTTTGAATTTTGGCTGGTCTCAACAAAAAGTTGGATTATGTCCATGGAAGAATCCTAAGTAGAGTTCCAATGCCAAAAACTAAAGAAGTTTTTTCTAGAGTTAGAAGGGAAGCAGTAAAGAGGAAAATCGTGTTAAAAGAGGAGCCAAAAAAAGAACAAAATGTGTCTCCAGTACCTACTAATGAAGCGTCTGCATTGATGTCCTATGGTGAACCCAATAAGAAGGGTCATAAGAAGAAGTGTGATCATTGTAAACAAAGTGGTCACACCAAAGACACATGTGGGACATCCATGGAAAGCCTCCAGACCAGAAACCAAAAAAGGGAAAAAATCGAGGCTACCAAGTATCTAGTGAAAGGGGAACAGAAAAATCTAAAGATAGAAACAACAAGGTGGTGAATTAAATATTTCACCAGGGAAACTATTGGAAATACTAAAGAATCTCCAAAATGAAAGCAACCAACAGAAGAAAAACATAGTTGCTAAAGCTACTATGAGAGGTAATATGTGGTAGGAAGAAATGGATAGTTGATTATGGAGCATCAGACCATATGACAAATGATTATAACCTGTTTCATTCATATTTTCCTAGTGTTGGGCATGAAAAGGTTAAGGTAGCAAATGGTGATTCCTCTTCAGTAGTAGGAAAAGGAGATATCAAAGTAACAAATTATGTGAAACTAAATTATGTTCTATTTGTTTCGAATCTAGAATGTAACCTCCTTTCAGTAAGTAAATTGACAAGAGAAGTTAATTGTAGTGCTCATTTTTTCCCTACTCATTATGTTATAGGACCTGTCATCGGGGAAGATGATTGGCAGTACTAAAGAGGTAGATGGAGTGTACTACTTTGAAGATGAAGAAAGTCATTCTACTCCTTATAGCTTGGGTAATACTGTGATTATTCCTAAGATTGATGAACTATTGTAATGGCATAAGAGGTTAGGTTATCCAAACTTCCAATATATGTCACTGTTGTTTCCAAACATTTCAATAAATAAAGATCTTTGTGTTCAATGTGACACTTGTGAATTTGCTAAGCATCAAAGAAGTTCTTTTACAAGGTCTAAATACGAACCCACAAAACCTTTTTCACTTATCCATAGTAATCTTCGGGGCCCATCTCATGTTACTAATAGAACCAATTCAAAGTGGTTCATTACATTCATTGATGGCCATACTCGTTTGTGTTGGGTGTTTCTTTTGAAGGATAAAACTGAAGTCTTTACCGTGTTCATCAACTTTGATCAAATGATAAAAAATCAATTCCAAACAAGTATTCAAGCCCTTCATACTAACAATGGTACTGAATATTTTGATCAACATCTTCATATATTCTTCCAAAAACATGGAATTGTCCACAAAAGTACTTGTGTCAATAGTCCTCAACAAAATGGGATTGTTGAGCAAAAAAATTGACACCTTTTTGAAGTAGCTAGGGCCTTAATGTTCACTAGCAATGTTCCAAAATTCTTTTGGGGGGATGCTATTTTTACTGCAACCTTCCTTATTAATAGAATGCCTAGTCATGTTCTTTCCTTCAAAACACCTCTTCAGAAATTTCAAGAAACCCATACTATTACTCATCTTGAAACTAGCCTTCTTCTAAAAGTTTTCAATTGTACAGTCTTTATTCATAGTTATTCATACAACAAACTTGATCCAAGAGCCAAAAAATGTTTGTTTCTGGATTACTCTACTACACAAAAAGTGTATAAATGCTATGATCCTATATCAAAAAGGTAGTTTGTTAGTTGTGATGTCTCTTTTTCTAAGATAGATTCCTTCTATCCCAAGTCTTTGATTCAGGGAGAGTACTGGAGTGAGTTTGGTGGTGATGAATCTCAGTCTGAACCCCCATGTACATATTCTTGAACCTATCCTAATGTCATCTCCTATATAGACAAATCCTGATAAAGAAGTAGCTATACCTGACCATACACTTAAGGTGTTCTCTCGGAAGAAGAAAACAAGTAATACACTCCCTATCCCTGAAGCTATACCAATCTCTGAACCAGTGCAGGTCCCTGCCAAGGAAGCTCAGAGTAGTACGGATCAAAAAGACAACACAGATTTAGAACTGCCAATTGCTTTACAAAAGAAATCTAGATTATGTTCTATACAACCGATTGAGAGGTTTGTCTCTTATGATGCTCTATATTCTCAATATAAAGCATTTATTATTAATCTGGACAGAATTGACATCCCCAAAAATATTCAAGAAGCTTTTACAGTTCTAGAATGGAGAGTACTAGTTTTCAAAGAGATAAGAGCACTTGAAAAGAATAAAACATGGGAAGAAGTTGATCTGCCAAAAGGATAGAAGCCCGTGGGGTGGAGGTGGATATTCACAGTCAAATATAAGGCTGATGGTTCCATCAAGAGGTATAAAGCAGGACTGGTAGCAAAGGGCTATACTCAGACCTATTGGATGGACTACAAGGAGACATTTGCACCTATGAAGAAGCTAAACACTATCAGACTATTGCTATCTGTAGCTGCTAACTTCGCCTGGCCACTTCAGCAACTTGATATTAAAAATGTCTTCTTGAATGGCAAACTAAAGGAAGAAATATACATGAAACTTCCTCCAAGGTTTTATGAGGGAGGAGGAGGAAACAGAGTATGCAAACTAAGAAAATCCCTATATGGGCTGAAGCAGCCAATCACCACGAGCTTGGTTTGAAAGATTTGCCAAAGTCCTAAAAACAGAAGGATACACACAAGCTTAGTCGGATCATACATTTTTCTTTAGAATTAGAGAAGGTAGGAAGACAATTTTGATTATGTATGTAGATGATATTGTCGTAACTGGTGATGATGCAGAGGAAATTACAAGACTCAAGTTAGCTTTGAGGAAAAAATTTGAGTTTAAAGACTTAGGAGAAATGAAGTATTTTCTAGGCATGGAAGTAGCAAGATCAAAGAAAGGGATTTACAACTCACAAAGGAAGTACATTCTTCATCTCTTGAAAGAGACTGGAATGTTAGGATGTAAACCAAGCACCACTCCCATTAACAGTACAAAGTCTGAGGATGAAGAGGACAAACTTGTTAATCGTGAAGAATACTAGACACTAGTGGGAAGACTGATTTATTTGTCTCATACTAGACCAGATATTCTTTTGTCGTGAGTGTTGTAAGTCGCTACATGCATGCACCAAGGAAGAAGCATTTTTAGGCAGTTTATAAGATCTTACGGTATTTAAAGGGTACTGTTGGGAAAGGAAGGGAGATCAAAGAACAATTGAAATATATACTAATTCAGATTGGGCAAGTTCAGAAGATCAACCACTGGGTATTGTACTTTCGTATGGGGAAATTTGGTCACATGGCAAAGTAAGAAGCAAAAGGTGGTCGCCAAGAGTAGTGCAGAAGCTAAACTAAAAAGCAATTGCAAAAGGGGTTTGTGAAAGTCTCTGGTTAAAGAGAGTGCTGACAGAATTGGGAATCAATTTTGAGACACCTATAAAACATTACTGTGATAACAAGGCAGCCATAAGCATGACATTCAATCCAGTCCACCATGAGAGAACAAAGCATGTTGAAGTTGATCGACATTTTATCAAGGAGAAGATAGAAGATGGGACTATATGCCTAACTTATGTCCCAATGAAGAAGCAGACAACAAATGTGTTTACCAATGGTCTTCAAAGACAAGTGTGTGAAGAATGGATCAGCAAGTTAGACATGATTGATATCTATGATCCAACTTGAGGGGGGGTGTGGTCAAGAAACATATTATCTCATAATATTATAATCTGATTGTAATCAGATTCTATAGATTAGATAGCAGTATCTTAGAGATAAGCATTATCCTAGGATTATCTTCTGTATCTATATAGATTATCTAGCCTATTCTGTACTCCTATTCATGTACAATGTACTACATTCTCTTAGTAATATAATATAGGGCTAATCAGCTCTTATTCACGCATCCACTACTGCCTAGAACATGTATACATGTTCACTCAACTTGAATGCAGCTTCTAACATGATCTGGCAACTTCACGTAAACTGCAACAGAGTCCAGGAACTACGATAGAAATATTGTGCAGCTAGCATTTAACATAAACTGTGACATAAGAAACAATGATGACATAAGGGAATACCAATTAAAAGAGCTCCTAGCAGAGTGACATTCACTTACCACAAACATGAGAGCATACTAAAAATGGTCCTGACATTGGTGTGTCACGTTAAAGCTTCGTAGAATGTAGAACAATTTTAGTGTTTGATAAAATGGAAATCACTTACAGCTCTAATTAGGCCTAAAGAATTTAAAGCAGTTCTGAGAGAAACCCAAAGATCCAGGTCTGCCTCAGATTGTTGTCATATATGAGATATGTTAATAATCATAGAAAAGCTGAAGTCTAGACCACATCCACTAAAAAGACAATTCATCAATGACACTAACAATGTAATTGAGATTCTTGGAAAGGATCTGAGGAGTCATCAGTGGCTGAGGTCATATCTTCTAGCTATCACATAAAACACACTCAGGTCATATCTTCTAGCTATCACATAAAACAAACATGCTAAAGCTTCCAACGACAGAAACTATTGGCAAGGGCAACCTAAATGGAGCATTAGCTATTGTAGTTCAAAGGTTTTGTCTAACAGTTAGAAACACAGTTCACTGATTGAAGTTGATTAAGCAGCGGCATTAACCTAGGTCTTCCAAAGAAAATTAAGCAGAATGTCCATTGGGTGTGACCCCCCACCATTCAAATAATCATATGCCAAATCCTAGTATTTATGGTTAAAATCAAACAACCATTTTCCCTTTTATCCCCAAGTTTCAGCTGCTGATGTCAACTGTCAATCTTGAATACTTTGCAATTGAACCACTAGGCATCACAATGAGCCGGGCTGGGGGTGAGCCGGCATAAGGCAGCCCAAGCCTGACTCAAAGCCCAGTCAGGCTCAAGCTGTGTCTTAGTTAAATTTCCCAAAACAATGTTGTTTCAGGGTCCGGCCATTCAGGCTGAGCTTTGGGTCAACTCTCCATGCCTGAGACCAACCCGAAGCCTGGTCAAACCAGGCCTCGCTCGGACTGGGCAGACATTGCCAACTACTAGCCAATAGCGATTTATATGATGACTCTACCTTTTGGTTTTGACTGCGAAACTGGTTGGGAGACGGGCCGTTTTTGGGCAGCTTGTATGTTTGCAAGCGCCGGAGATGGCTTTGGTTCTTCCAGAGGTTCAATATCATCCCATCCATCTTTATCACTATCATGATCTTCAGGAACTCCATTCTCAATTTCTCCCCAGCCATCCGTCGACGTAGGGGAGACAGGCACAGGTTGATCAGCTAAATCAGTGCTGGAATTTACACGAGCTGGCGCTGTACTTGGAGCATCCATCACTATGAGTGCCAAACATCAAAACAATTATTCGATCCATGACTAAAGTATCAAGATGAGACAATGCAAATGATACAGCAGAAGCTTGAGATAAATGGAAATAACAATGAAATGCTTCTTCTTTATGACCTCCATTTATCATGGCTATGTAAATTGAAATTACAGTGAACACTGAAATGATTAGCAAGACTATCTGCCTTTTGATTGGTTTCATTATGGAGCTTGACCATGTCCATATGGGAAAATGCATATGTTTTATCTCCACTCTAAACTGGACATAAGCAACCAAACAGTTAGAAATGCCACACACCTGAGCTTGCATTAGAGGTCATTGTGGAAGTTTGAGAAGTGCCGGAATTTGCAGAAGCAATTGGAGCCTGTTCAGAGGGTTTACCTTTAAGGGTCAAAGAGCTCATGGCCCATCTGCGTTGTAAATAAGATAAAAGATTCATGATTAAATGAAGTGATATATATTTCTATAATTTTATAGTAACATACTGCATAAGGTGGAATCAAGTATGAAAGTGTTGGCAAGGTACCCTATGCTGAAATAACAGACATTAAGGCATTGCTAATAAACCGATCAAGGGGAAGTTAGGAGATGCGTTATCAAAATTTCGGTCACTTAGGAGGCTGAAACCCAGGCCACTCAAGGTAAGTGGAGTGTTATGTGCCAATTCAAAAAAGGCTCATTGGTGAAGATGCAATGGCTTTTGAAAACAGAATTGCTAAAATTAGTTACAATACTTTTGTCTTAAACTTCATATAATAAACGTAATTAATTTCAGGTCAAAATATTGGCAATATTTGAAAAGAAAAATTAATGAGTTATAGCCAAGGGGGAGTAAATTTATAGCCATGTGCATGTACACTCAACAAAAAGATACATGAACACTACACTTAAAAATACTATAAGAAACAGAAATAAGGAAAAATGAAAAGCACAAAATACTGTAAAAAAAAAAGGGTACAGATACACATTGATGCAAAAATGTTAATTCCAAAACTTGCCTGCCTGGCACATCAATGTATATTTCTCCGCTGTATAGGGACTGACACAAATAAATAGCATAATTTTACAGCCTTACCCCAGTAAACTAGCATTTCCTGGGATTGACGAGATTCCTACATCAGCAGTGGTATCCCCAACACTTGCCTATCAATAACCAAAAGAAAACGTTCCACGCAACATAATATGACAAATCAATATTATTCTTTCAAAATGAACTCTCATAAACATTAAGATGGATGTGAAGAAAATCAAAAAAGGAGAAAGTAGTAGGATGAAGGCATCTAATTTTAAATGAAAGAGCTAAAGAACAGACCTTATCATAATATTGCTTCACTATTTGCAAGAACTGATCAACAGCTTGAAATGCTTTCGAACGAACATCACTATCCAAGAAAGCTAGTTTTTATTCAGATAGATTTATGGGAATATACTGACAAGAATAGGATCTGAAAAATCATTACCCATCAGGATCAATTGTGAGAACAACAACATTAGGAAGAATTCGAGTTGCAATCTCATTTATGTCGTAATAAGAACTAGTTGCACATAATGCCATAACTCCTGTTGCATAAACAGTTAATACTTGTCAGCACATCTCAGAACCTTCATGAGTAGATAAAAGAATAAGAAAGACTAGTAAGGTAAATAAGGTGTAACATCGCATTTTATACAGGAAGAATAGAGAATTCTTATAGAATTCTTATACCTGCTCCTCTAGCAGGAGAGAAAGTATCACGCAAAGCTCGAACAGTAAAAGCATTAATTAGGACCCTTTTCCTTGTCTGTTACACAACTCAACTCATCAGAATACATTGGCAAGCACAAAAAAGATTTATAATTATCTACACATGAATAGCCACAGGAATCATTTTAAGGAAGAGATTGACCTCTCAATATCGATATCACCATAAAATCAGAAGTAATATATATTTGTCAAGTGCATGGCATTCGCCTATACTTACCCCTTCATTTAGATGGCTCGCTATATTACCAAGTAATATGGTAGTGTTTGTTCTAATTGCAGGCTCTTCATCAACCTGAAAATGTCAAATGATAAGGCAACAAACTAACAATAATAAAGAATCAAAAACTCTTCATACCACTTGCACAATTAGGAGCTGTTAATAGAAGGAAATAAAGGCATCCGAGTAATAGAAAAATAAAGAGAAAATGAGATTAATATGAAAACCAAAAGCGAGTACTATTATGCCTGTATCAATTACATCTAGAAGAAAGAATGTCTTCAGTCCTACCTAAAAACACATGATCAGTACCTGTAACTTTGAAAGGTACTTCAGTAAGGAGCCTGAAATAGTACGTTGAGAAAGCTGTAATGAAAGGCAAAAAAGAAGTAGCTTTCAGGAACAACTCAGAATAGAGACCTGATGCTCAACCCATTATTATAAGCACAACCTACAGCAAATGATAACAACTAACTATTGAACGAGTACAACATATACACATGAAAGAAAATGATATTTCAAGAAGATAATTAACACACTTTCAGTTAAATTATTGCCACATAACCAGTACAACTTTATTTTGTAGGATATCATATAAAGAAGCATGGATACCTTGAAAAGTAGTAGCTAGTACCTTAGGAGCCAAAATCAGCATGGATTTGAGAGTCAATTCACGTAGAAAAGCAGATGTGTCAGAGAAACCCGTAGATACATGAGGATAGACCTAGTAACAATCAGTCCAATTACAAAGTAAAAAATCATGAGGACTTAACTCAAACATAAATAGAGACCTTAATCAAAAGAAAGATTAAACCCAACTAGGCATAGATTTTATACTTGCTCATCAACAACTTGAGCTGACAATGACTCTCCAAATTGATCAATGTGCTGCAGGAGACTAACTCGAATTGCGCGGTCATTGGAAGCAAAAAGTTTCACAATGGTTGGCAATAACTGCCAAAAAATGCAAGCAAGAAACTTATTATCAGAAGATTGAAATAAGATACCAGTAGTAAGATTACGTACAAGTTTGAGATGGGATGAAAATATACAGATTCGTTATGAATACTGAACAGTAAGAGCAAGAGTAGTAGTGAAGAAGACAAAACCTTCACACTGAAGTCTTCAGAAGAAAGCCACGAACCCATCTTTAACAAAGATGTCAAAGCAGTGGCGGTAGCTGAACCAAATTCCAGGGCCGAAGCTAATAAAGGAAGTAACTGAAGAAACAAAAGAAGGCATCACAAATTGGTAAGAACACAGTACAAAAGCTTTGAACCCAATAAAAATGAAGCTTTTAAACCTTTTTCAGCACAATTTGGCGAGGAAGCTGCTCTGCTAAATTTGGGAGCTTACGGAAGAAGGTATCTTTCTCAACACTGTCTTTCAAAGTAAGAATTTCCATGAAATGAATAGTGTCCACCAACTTATTCTGGAAGTACTCTGCCAAAATCGTATGTTGCAAACTTTAGTAAGTAGAAAACAGAGGAATTAGAAGAAAGATAATAAAAAAATCATGAGATTATCTCTCAACTTCCAATCAGTAAAATCATATATCATTCAGGCAATAGAAACTATCCCAGTTAAGATTAACCACTGGTTAGTAGCCCAATGATATTGGAACTATTCCCAATACTTCAGTCCAAGAATTCAATTCCCCCACCCCCTAGTCCCAATTCACAACCTTAGTTGTATTAGAAATAACTGAAAAGTTCTTCAAAAATATAAACAGAAATAAAAAAAGGCAGTGCATGGAAACATGTAAGTTGTTAAGAAATTATACTTCCATAATCGCATCCATGATGGTGAATGAAGCCATAAATACCAATCAGAAAACCAAACATAAATGTGTGATACAACCAAAAGTTTGCTTAACGAATGGCACAATGAGTACAGCAATCAAAAACTTAATAGTTGTTAAATTAGGACTACCAGAAATTTCTCTGAAAAAGGGATACTCAATAAAGTCAACATAAGACTCACCGCTATTTTCTATGAGCTTTGCTGTATTCATCCTACGAGAAGGCATAGAACTCAAAAGACGCTGGTAATCTTGAAGTAAAGACTGTAACAAGTGGGGGAAAATTAAGCAAATGCAGACTAAGACAAACAATGAGATGGAAATCAAAGCCGCCAGAGGACATGCTAAATTGTTAAAAAAGAGCAAAATGAACATAGTATCTCCATCTTAAAAATTATGCCAAGGCCCCCGGCATCAGTCACATACAAATATGCATTAAAATAATCCCTGAGAGAGAAGGCAAACCTTTGGGATGGAAGCAGTATTGCGCAAGTCTTCTGTTTTGCCCAACTTCATATTGGAAAAAAGTTCATAAATAAGACACCCTATCAATTGGCAGGGGAAAAATCAGATTGGCATAGATCCCTATCTAAGAAGAAAAACAAAATGTAACATAGCATAAAAGAACTACATAAATCACCGCCCAACCTTCTCACAAGTGACAGTGCCAAACAACTCTGTGAGAAAAGATTCGATGCAACATACATAGTAATGATAGTCATTGTGAACTATGTAAGCTTGTCAAACACAAACATATATCTTTTCCGGTTAGTAATTAAATAAATTCCATCCCTTTTTATCCCATTCACAGTGATATTTAGGATCCTACTGCTCTAATGTTTATGAGGTAGAATAGTTTGTTTCTTTCATGATGATTATACTCGTCACTTGAATATTTTTACTCAAACACAAATCTGATGTTAGTAGTGTCCTCCCAAATTTTTGTTCTGTGATTAAAGATCAAATTGAGGCCAATATCCAAAGGTTTTGGCATGATAGTAGGAGTATTTCAATCAAGTCCTAACTCCAAACTTAAAAAAAAAAAAGGATTGTACATTAATCATCTTATGTTAAAAAGAAAATTGACCACCTTCTTAAATCAACCCGAGTCCTTTTCTTTTTTAGAAGAAAAATGTACATAAATCCTTTAAGGAGGAAGCACTACTCACAGTTACTAATAATATAAATTGCTTGCCTTCAAAAGTATTGGGATGTAAGAGTCCAATGGAAATCCCTCAACATTTTATCCTGATCTACAAACTACAAATAACCTTATTCTTAGGGTATTTGGGCGTGTGTCATTTGACCATATTCATAGCCAAAATTGCAAAAAGTTGGATCCAAGGGCATCGAAATGTGTCTTTCTAGGGTACTCTTAACTCAAAATGAGTATAAGTGTTACCATCCTCTTTCAAAAAGTTACTACCTCGACAGATGTTACTTTCAATGAACATGAGTCTTATTTCACTACTACTTATTTTTAAGGGGAGACCTTGACAATATAAGATAAGGATGGAAGACCTGAAGGATTTTTTTTTTTTTTGGCTTGACCTGCTATCTTTCTCTAAGCTTGTCCTAGAACCTATACCTCAAAATCAACAAGAAAAGACAAATTTTGCCTTTGAGAGCATGAGATTTAGGAATGTTTATTCAAGCAAGAAGACGGTTATTCCTGAATCTATGCAAGCGCAAGTCTCCAACCTAGATAGTGAGAATAACGTAATAATTTTTTAACCTTCTTTGCAAATTGAAAACGAATCTTAGTTCAGCAATAATGATCAAGATCTTCCTACTACTATCTGAAAAAGGATTAGGGAATGTACCAAACGGCCACCCTATCTCCTTGCTCATTTCCTTTGAAAAATTTTTCAACATCTCATAAAGCCTTCCTTGTTATCCTAAACACCATTGTCATCCGTAAAACCCTATTCGAGTCTTTAACCAGTGAGAAATGCAGATAAGCTATGAATGTGAAAAAGGAGTCATTGGAAAAAAAAAAAGTAAAAATTGGGAGTTGGTGAAGTTGCCAGCTGGGAAGAAACGTGTGGGCGTAAATAGGTTTACACAATGAAGTATGAGGTAGATGGGTCAATTGCAAGATATAAGGCAAGATTGATGGCCAAAGGCTATATCCAAAATTGTGGAATTTACTATCTAGAGACTTTTTCTCCAGTTGAAATGATGAATATTGTTAGAGTGCTCTTATCTTTGGTGGCTAACTATGGTTGGGAGTTTCAACAATTTGATTCAAGAATGCATTTTTGCATGGAGAACTCGAGACAGAAGTCTACATGGACATGCCACCAAGTTATAGGAATAATTTGGCTACTCAAAATGTTTGTAAGTTGAAGAAGGCTTTGTATGAACCGAAACAATTGCCACGAGCATGGTTTAGGAGATTTGCAAGCGTAATGACGACTATGGGGTACAGACAAAGCTTAAGGGATCACACACAATTAATCAAAAACTCACCTTTAGGAGGGGTTACAACACATTTTTGTGTATGTTGATGACAATAATAGTGACAAAAGAAGTCCACAAGGAAAGACAATCCCTAAATCAATGTCTTACTAAGGAGTTCGAGATCAAGGAGTTAGGAAGGCTGAATTATTTCCTTGGTATTGAAATAGCTTATTATAGGTAGAGTATTTTTATCTCCTAACAAAAGTATGTTTCTAATCTCCAAAGAAAAACAGGGAAGACAACTTGCAAACCAACAAGTACTCTGATAGCCCAAACATTAAATTCAGAAAGGCAAAGGAGGATGTTACAATAGATAGGGAAATGTATTAACGCCTTGTAAGGAGGCACATTTATTTGTCTCATACACAATCGAATATAGCATACCCAGTGAGTGTGATAGTTCAATTTATGTATAGCCCAAAAATATTTCATTTGCAAACAACTCACGAGTATTGCAGTGTCTTAAAGGGATGTCAAGAAGAGCTATTTTGTTTAAGAGAAAAGGAGGTCTATCACTTGAGGCATACATGGATGTTGATTATGCAAGATTGATTGATGATAGATCAACTTCTAGATAATGCACCTTCCTTAGTGAGAACCTTGTGATGTGGAGAAGTAAGAAGTAGAATATAGTAGCACGATCTAGTGTAAGGATAATGCCTCAAGGTCTGTGTGAACTAATTCGGTTAAAATTACCCTAAAAGACATGAAGATTAAGTGGGATAACCCAATGAAACTCTATTATGATAATAAATATGTGATCAGTATAGTTGATAACCCAGTACAACATAATTGAATGAAATACATAAGGTTGACAGACATTTCTTGAAAGGAAAACTAGAAAGTGGTTTGATTTGAACACTTTATGTGGCTACAAGAACTGACTAGTTGGTATACTTACCAAGGGTTAAGTAGTTCAAGTTTTGAGAATATTGTATCAAAGGGAATGGAGAATACCCATTCACCAACTTGAGGGGGAGTGTGGGAAGACATCATTTATGGCAAGTTAGCTATTTTAAGATTCTTGTATCTTTTTAAGACTTCCAATTTCGTTAAGATATCCCATAGTCATGGGAGATTTCCTATTTAGTTAGGATATCTCGTAATCATGGGATTTGATTTTCTTTTTTGTTTCCCTTTTTGTTGTTACGGTAAAGTGACCTTCTTGTACACTTGTAAATAATGCAATGGCAAAAAATATTGTATCAAAATCTGACAGTGATGGAGAATGAAAATTGATTTAAGGTTACTTTTGTAGTAGACAACTTTCCATATTAAAAATTTACGAAAATAACATTTCTTTTTATTTTGTTTAATTATTGGTTTTCCTTGTTATGCGTTGAAATAGAATAGGTTTATTTTGAGATTTTCTATAAAGGTAGAAAAACAAAAGTTTCATTCCTTGCCTCATAAGGCCCAAGTGGGCAAATCTTTATATTTGTGTCTACTTTTAGTTTATGAGAAAAAGAGAATAAGAATGACTTTTGCAAAATTCAGAAACTTATGTATAGGTAGCACAGTGTGGTATTTATAAGTAATTCTTGGAACTAGAAGTGATTCCTAAAATCTTAAAAGGGATTTATATGACCTATTAGCATGAGTCTAATACCTTTGTTTGTTCGATCCCTGTAAGTTATTCCTAGTACTTATAACAAGTACTAGGAGTGAGTGCTAGACCATACTCTTTTTTTCATTTCTTAAATAATAAAATTACTGTAAACTAAATTGACCAATGCCCCAAAATCTTCATAGTGACCAGTACAACAATAACAACAACAACACCTAATATGAACCTTGCTGATTAAATAAAATATTTGAACACGTATGAACATCTGTATTTATCTAAAATTCCCTCTGATAGAAATTGCTAACTAGCATAATTGAGGATGAAAACAACGCAAAACCACTTGTATGCTTATCTGATCATCAAATCCAAAAGATCTATGAAAACCTATTGAAAGCTGGAATACTTTCAAATAATAAACATATAAAGCATATTGGGTGAACACAAACTATCCAAACTATTCAACCGAAACCAAACTATTAAAAAACTGGTCCCGGAAATAAAATATACATGTTTTTTAATAAAAATTTGAATATTTGGTTTGATTTTAATTTTAGTTTAACCTAAACCAAACCGAACCAATATCATTACCTCCACTATATTTTGGCTTTTAATATTTTAATTCATTATATTTGAACTTTTTATATAAGTTCTTTTTGTTAAAAAGTAATCCAAATGTTAAGAATATTATTGCTCACAAGAATACTAGCTTTCAATCAATTTATATTTTCTCCTTTTATTTTTCTATTAATTTTTCTTTCTCTTTAAAAAAATAGAGAAATCTATACATATGATTCTTACTCAACTTTTTTTTAGCATTGATACTTAACCAATCCTTCAAAACATTGAGGTTTAAAAGTTACATGTTTTATAATATTATAATCATACCTTTTTAGTCCTATCATGTAGTTGTATTAAATAAAATCGATCAAGCGATTGCCTTTGGTATAATACAAAGTATTTATCATTCTTGTATCTTTAATTTTTGTTTTTATTTATTTTGCTTCCAAAATTATTATTTCTCTTACTTAAATAGTATTTCTAGTGTAAAATTTCATGATTATGAAGTAATGATATCAATAGTATCGTCGTGTTAAATATGCAAAGATTTGCATTCTATTTAAATTATTTAATAGTTGAATTTTTTTTTACAAAATATTTTCAAGAGATCATACAAATATGGTTAAAACTGTTACCTTTTTATATGTATATTTCCCATCTATTAAAATATTATTGATTATCAAATTAACGAGATGATATACTTTTTATTTATTTCTAATAAATGTTAAATTTTAAAATTACCAAACCAATCCAAGTCATTCAAATCAAACCAATTTTATATGGAATGACTTAGTTTGGTTTAATTTTTTAGAAGGTTTGACTTGATTTAAATACAAGAAATCTTTATATAGGTGTGTGTAATTTTAATAGAAACAACCCTAAACCACATATTATTCACCCCCTAGCACAACAATTTTAGTGTGCATAACCATTCAAATTTTAATAAAGAATGTCTTTGCCACATGATCACTAAGCTCACTCAACAATGGCTACCAAGTGTCCAAGAGAAAAACTTTCTAGTTAGTAAAAAGTTAACAAGTAAAAATCCAAAAGGAACATTTATAAACTTACCCAAACCCCAAGAATCAATTGCCCATGGTGGAGATTTTCTAATTGTAGCCCAGTCGGACTTAGCTAACTCCATTGGTTTGTATTGTGCTCCAACAAGCCATTCATATTGCTAATAGAGAAATAAATAAACATATTCCGTGAGTTTGAAATAAAGCCATAAAATGTCAGTCATTTGGGAGTTGTGAGGAATTTAACCCAAAAGTTACTTCCAAGAATACACATTACCAGCATTTTTCCATTTGTTGTTGCATTATTTCCATCAAACTCTGATAGAACATCAAAAGCATGTAGCTTCCAATCCAAAGTTGGGGTAACAACGATACTAGCCAAACAAACATTACCATGAACCTACATTCACGAAAGCTAGTCAAAGCAATGTTGAACAAGAAGAAGAAGTATGGATTTATACAAATAAATGAAAAGAATTGAGACATCATTTAGCTGAAAAACTATGAAGTTCAGCCTTACAAGTTTACAATCGTTATTCAAAAAGCTCACAGCTTTTGCTATCTGGTGTAGTCCCCAAGCATAATACTCATCCCTGCCAAAAAGAAAATCAAGATAAACGCCTTAATGAGTCTTATAGACTCATTATTTATATGAGAATGAAAGAACCCCATGTAGCTCATTCCAAGCAGTTTAACAGCACTTGATCAATTGAACCAAGTGTTTAAGAACTTCTAGTGTTAAACGAATATCACAAGCAGAGACCAAAATGGTATTGCACATCACACACAAAAGAACGAAGGCAAGTATTACAAAAGGAAATTCCTCGAGTCCCTCCAAGGAAAAGATGACAAAGGAAGCATCAGGAGGCCTCAAGTTTAATGAGTATGCCTAAATGCGCATTGGAAATACAAATGCTTGTTTGTGCTGCACTACCCAATAAAAGCTTGGTTATAAAAAAATGTGCCTAATATGATGTGTAAACAACAGACGATAAAGCATATGAGAAGCAAAAGACAATCTCTAGTACACTAGAGAATTTATACCTTTGAGTACCTTCTAAACCCAGTTCCTTTATTTTCTCAGACAAAGGGATAACAGGTTCAGTGACCATATAAATAGTGATCCTTGAGGTAGAACCATCTGAACTTTCAACTTCAGTACTGTGTAGGAATGATAAGATATTCGGATGCCTAACCTGAAAAGAAGCATAAACAACGTATAATGCTGATGGAAATAACATTAATAGGTGGAAAGCTTGCAAAAACCTTGTGCAGAGACATATGGATATCCTATAAATATAGGATATCATACATGGCTTTGTGCAATAGTGAAGTCAAATAACCATGGGCTATAACAAGGATAATAATTGCTTGAACAATAGAAACATAAGTTAGTGGCAACAAGATAATGGCCTTCATACCTCAACCCTCAAGAATGCAACCTCTTATACTATTAACGAATACGTACTCTGAACCATTAATGGTAATTTAACACTTTAAGTTAATCCAAATGTGAAGAAAAGACTGGAGTTTTTGATCCCAGATTGCATAGAGTACTTAAAATGAAATCTGATTGCCAGCTAAATGGAGGTCCAAACAGGGCCTTAAGCAATGTGTTAAACATTTTGCACAACTAACTCTAATCATAAAGGGTATAATTAGTTCAATCCTGACTAAATATAACAGAATTCTTGGATTTATTATCCTACGTGAAATTTCTGAATTCAAGGTTAGAAAACAAAGTGAAATACAATACAAAATGAAGTTGCCTTTAGTAACGATAATATATATCAAAGTCCATTGTAGCTTACAGTACGCAGACGCTTGACCCCGTTTCGACCAGCAGCTAAATGTGCGTCTTGAGCACTATTTGCAGAAAGAGCAAATATAGACACTGGCGAACCATCATCCTGAAATAATGGGGATCAATTAAAAAATGAAACAAATAAGATGAAGCAGAAGCCATGGAAAAGGTAACCATGAACTGCCATGAAGGAAGGAATAAAAAAAAGCCCTCCATCTTATATAAGAAAAGTTAAATAACGAAATGGAATATTTTAAAAGTTATACACAATCATCAAATCATATCATACAACAAGAAGTACCAAATAATTCTGTGGTTAGTCAGGAACCTAGATGATGAATTCACGAATAAATAAGGAAGTTTGCTTAATTGCACGGGCCACGAATTGATAACATAGCAGTAGCCTAAACCGTAAAGATAAAGGAGCTATCCAACCTTACTACGGATACTAGAACGTAAGATCCGGAGTGAAGTGGGAAGAAGGGCAATGAGATCTTCATCTCATAATCCATTTCATAGAGAATACAAGAAAAATGAGAGGCTTCATTTAATCCAATTACGACGATAGAGACAGGAATGCGAACCTTGGAGCTGCCGCGATGGTGAGTCCAAGAGCCCCAAGCGGAGGACGGAAAAGGATCGCCGATGTTGTACGGGAGATCCTTTATTCCCGTACCTGATCCACCCACCACTCCCTTCAAAAACTTGAACATCTCGAATTTGATTTCTCGTGGTCTCAGTCTCTAATTTCGTGTCCTTTACAGTTTATGCCCAGACACCGTTGGAGAGATCTAAATTAACCTTTCCTAAATCTATGTTTCGTCTTTCTATTGTAATAACACGCACAGACAATTAACAAAGAATAGGCTTGCAACATTTACATGATCGTTAAAGCAAAAACGAAACAGCGAATAATATTAAAGAAACAATACGAGTATTAGTACTTTTTGGACTTTGGGATGGTTATATTATACCTAGCCTGCATTTGGGTCCATAACCTGTAATACTCACAACCCCCCCGTCGTTATGGTTGTTAGCGGGTAAAATCCTTTCAAAATTATATTTATTACTTTTACCTAATTCAAGATTACCTTCAAATATAACAATTTATATCGAAATATTTTAGAACATGTTGCTTATTTCTTATATTATTATTATTTATGTCAAATATTTAATTATTTTATTCTTAATTTAAATAAAAAAACTTATTGAACGAATAATTGTAACTAAAACAATATATACCGAAAAAGCAATAAAACACTTGAAGTATAAAGTGATGAGTTGTTAACCACACGTAATAATAATGAAACAAAGAAATAAATACTGAAAAATTAAAGCATCAAACGTAAATGTTTACAATGATAAAGCACAAAGATATTAAACTTTTGTATATAGTCGGGTCGATTGCTAGGCCCGAATACAGTCATAATAACCCGTGGGCCGACCGGTCCATCTTTTAAGGATTAGTCTCATACCTATCGACTATGCCAGGCCCAGTCTATGCATCCGTGACCCATTCGCAGGTGGAAGTCTCTCATGCATACGTAAAAACTTAAACCTAGCGTCTGCTCCATATATAAGGTATAACTCTGCCCTAATAGACGTACGTGATCATAGCCCTAGTTTTCTTTGTTCACAGCGATCATACTCATACAAAAGACTGATTTGAGCGTCGGAGGGGCTTATCGGGAAACAACTCCTGACGTGCCTTCTTTATTTTGCAGGAACTTTCAAGCTGGAGCTCTCGAGAAAAGCAATCAACTCCATAGACCCAAACGGCAACATGCAGCCTCGCCAGAATCAGACAGAACCAATTGGCGCCCACCGTAGGGCCCGATATCAGGGCCCCACGTCCAGAAACACGCAGATCAGTCAGGCGGCAGCAGCTAACTCGAATATAGCCGCAATCGCGGCGCTGGCATTACAACGGATGGGTTTGCAATTACCTGCCACCCTGCCGCCGACACACCATGCTTCTTGCACGCAGTCTTCGAACTCAAATGATCAACCGCAACCTCAAAACCTAGAACAAGAAGAACAGAACGTAGCCTTGGAAGATAACGTTGGAACCAACATGCACCCGAATCTCCAGCACCTCTCAGATGCAGATTCTCCTGCGCCCGTGCACACCTCCCTCACCCGAAAACAGATTGAGGAAGCGGCTGATATGTTGATTCGCCAGATCTTGCAGTCTCAGCCGGAACAACAGCAGCCGTCTGCACGGTAGACTGGTATGACGACCGATCGCCACCTTGCTGAAGCCTTAGAAAAAATCGTGGACGATCAGATCAATGCAGCCATGAGCTTCTGCCCGGATCGCCCAACAACTCAATATAGCTCTCCCTTTACTCCGGTGATTTTGGATAGCCTTCCGGCGGTCAGCACCAAAATACCGATGCCTGAAAAGTATACTGGAAAGACCGATTCCCTAGACTATTTGCAACACTTCCAGTCGATGATGAATATAAGAATCATATGATTTGAGGCCAAGATTTGGATGTATTCCAAACAATAGTTCAATGGTTATAAATGATGGGTAATTAAGAAAGTAAAGTTAGGTTGAGTGTTAAATGTAAATGCTGATTTCATGAGGAAATTAGAGAATGATTGAAATAGAATTGGCCAAAGTGGCCTTCTAAGAAGTTGTAGCTTGATCTTTTGTCTTTCCAACGAGACTAAGTATGCAAAATTTTGAGATCGGAGCTAAGAGTTATAGTTGATACAAGTTATGATGTTATATAAGATTTATGCAAGTGACAGCTTTGATGACTGGTTTGAGATTTGTGGTTTTGATAAATAAATTTAGTTGAGTTTTGAGAAGTTCTTTAATTAATTTTGTTGCATGCATTGTTATGAAGTGTTTAGGCCTTTGAATAAGTAATTGAATGGAGATTATAAGTGAGTATGATGTTAGTTTGGATGTGAGAAATTTTGGAAAAAAGATTGAAGAAGTTGTGAAATTTTGCATGTCCGTTAAACGGACATGGGAGTCCGTTTAACGGACAGCCTCGGG
>JANIHY010000208.1:40372415-40389260 GCA_027479065.1 Erythroxylum brevipes
TAGAATTAATTACATAATAGCTTCAACATACATTCATATAAGTAATTACATGATAGGTTCAACATTCATTGAAAAAAGACATTTAAACATTACTGTTCATAATAACATAATTGGTTCATCATACATAAAGGCCTTAGAATTTATTAATAATGTTTTGAATAATCATTCCCAAAATGACGCCAATGGCTATGAGTAAAAATTCATGAGCCCAATCTGTGTTTGTCTGCAAAGGGGCAACTGCATTGAGTTGTTCATTTGTTGATTGTGGGACTGCAGTCGGCATAGAGGAGGAGGGCGCATTGGCGGTTGGCACAATGTCTACATTGTATTGACCCGGGCTATATGAGCCCATGGCAAACGCATTTTGTGCTTCATCCAATGTCCGATACCCCATGAATCGAGCATTAGGAAACCCCTTAGTCGCTTCTCTGACATCATCCCAATTGGTAAAAATACCAACTTCACGTCCAGCGAAGACCACATAAAAATTATATCGGCCCATAATTTAAAACCTGAAAAAAAATCATATTTTAGTGTTTTTTTTATTCAAATGTAACCGACTTGTATGCAACTCGGTTTCATTAATTTACTTATTGCTTGATTTTTTCTTTCTGATTTTGTTTCAGATTCTAAATTTTCCCTCTTTTAACCCTATTTTGTTTTTTATGAGTTTATTTTAGATTCAAATACGAATAGTAAAGGAAGTTTGTAACTTACAAGTGCCGAATTTTCATGCTAAAATTAAGCTTCGTTAGCCACTTCAACAAATAACTAAGGAAAACGACGTTTTAACTTGGATTATATGAGTTTTAAAAGGTTATTTATTAAATTAAAAAATGAAGAAAGGTTGGGCAATAAATTAGAAAGGACTTTAAAAATGAAACACTTTCAAATTTGTTATCCTTTTTAGTGTCGAGTGAAGGGCATGCATCAATCTTATTTAGTTGATGATGGTAAATGAAGTAAGTAAAGAGACATATTCATCACCATCACAAAATATGACAATTTAGTTCATATCATCAGTTTAAAAACATAAACTGATAAATAAGTCGATATTAGGACCACCAAAAGCTAGTGCTAAAATATGCAAAAGTGAAGAAAAAATCGTACCCATATACCATTTTCATAGCTTCAGTACAAGAAAGAACAGATATGCAAAAGTCAAGAAAAAATCATACCCATATACCATTCAATGTTTCCTACACACAGCCAAATTTTCATCCACAAACACAAGCCATACTGCAAAGTTCCCAAACACAATTGAATTACCTTTCAAAAGAAACACAAGATTCTTTTTGGAGCTAATGCAACCTCTGACCGAGCAACAACAACCTAGCTAACCTAAACACTAACAAAGACAAAGGTTAAAAATACTATAGTAAAAGATATTGTATCAATCATAGCAAAAGCTACAAAACCACATTACAATGGAATGCTTAATCGGTTCATCTATCAGCAAAATAATCTACAAACTAATGTACAATAGGTACAAGTAATTATATCATCCAGGTGATCTTCATGTTATGAGTAATTGCATTATGCTTAGAGTTTGTGATGAAGGCAACTCAAACCCAATATATCTTCGTATCTGCTATTTGATATTTTTCCGTTTCAATCCATTTGTATAATCTTTTGTTTTTTCAACTCCATATTGACCATTACTCATCTAAAAATATCTTATAATGTGCATATACTATCTCAGTTTGCACAAGCTCCTTCAAAAGAACACCTTCAAGCAACTATAAGGATTGTAAGATATATCAAAGGTTGCTCAAGACACAGAATTTTGGTCCAAGTTAATTCTATTCAACCACTTTATCTTATGGTTGAATATCCTCAGCATCGGCCATTTTTCACCAAAATGCTGCATTATAAAAAACACACATACATGAGAACAAGAAATCCAAGATTGAAGAACCAACAAAATGTCATTTCTCAAGCTGCCTTCACGCCCACCCACACAGAAGTTCAGAAATTTAGTTTCTTCGCCAACAACCAAGAAGTAAACTTAACCTTCGTAGCTTTAATGAGATTTCTAACAAACAAAAAAACAAAGAATGCCACTGATTGTCATCATCTCTACCAAATTCCTACAAACCAAAGCATCTAAAACTCATAAAGATAAAAATAATTACCGATTTAGAAACCAAATACCCGAATCATACATGCGTGTATTCGATCATTAAAAGAAGAAAAATAGAATCTTTTTCACATCGAATACTAAAAGAGAAAAAAGTGAAAAGAAAAATCAACAAAAACCACAACCCACCACAGATCTACGCATAAAAGAACTCCAGATCATGGAATCAAATTCAATCCACAGATCGGACGTACGCCAAATTCACTGGATCTAATCAAATTCTATATATCATCAAACTAAAGTAAAAACCCAGATAGAGCAAGATCGAAACTTACACTTTATCGAAGAGGGATGAATACAGAAGTTGCAGAGAGACGAAGAACTAGAAGAGATAAATTTAAGTCTTACGAAAAATATACCAACTTGTCTTTCGAGTCTCTCAAGTTTGTATTTATAAAGATCTGAGAAATCCAGTTATTTCATGATTAAATGCAGCGACCCCAAGTAGGTTATCCCCGAAAACAGGGACTTGGGAGCGTACTTCACCGTCTTAGCCACAAATTCAATAGATCTATTAGTGATTATTGTAAAACCAAAGATCCAACCAGATGAGAACAAGTTAACAAGAAGAGATAAGTTAAAAGGTAAACGGTCATTATAGCTCACTCTAACCTGCACCACCAACGAACAGAGTTTTGCTGTTGGCTGGAGACTTCACCACCGGCAAGAAAGTGACGTTCTCGACTTGGACTTCACTGACAGACGGAAGATTCACTGCGAGAGTTGGGTTGACAGAAAAAAGACGGAACGAGGTTGTGGATCGACATCGGACGACGACTGATTCGACGGTTGAGGGAGACGGCAGTAGAGAAAGGATAGGGCTAATCTTGGACAAGGCGACGTTTTGTTTGCGTGACATGGACGTAACGTCCCTTGTCCTACGGTTTTGAGGTAAACAGAAATTGTTGTCTCTGTTCACTGTGGGCAGATGACAAAAAGAGGGAGACAACAACCAAACAACTTCAGATGAAAGGATTTTAATGTTCTGTGCTCTGTCCCCGGTGATGGGGATGGCAACCAAACGTTGCTTAAGTAACATTGCTTGTGCTGTGAAGACAGAGTTCCAAAGTTAAGCAAGTTTCAGTTGATGCACACAAACAATGAAGGATAGAGAGCATTTCGAAATTGAGCGACACTTCGTTTGGGCTAAAGCCTGATTTACAGTTGCGACAACGGTTGAGTATGGGCCGAGTTAAACATGCATCTGATAGTAACCCGTGGAGGAATGGAAGCAGAGAGCGATAAACGAGTATGGTGAGGTATCTGGGCACTACACTCCCCAATTCCCAATTGCTCCTTTTCAGGATATCATCATCTTGCGTCGTAAATCTTGTCACCACAACACTCCTAAACCCTAACGACCACCGCCACAGCCACAGCCACAGCCACAGCCACAGCCGCCGTGGCTGTAATAACAACCACATAGACAATATTAATGGCCTGCCCTTTTCTCTTTTTCGTTCTCGTTATTCGACCACGATGACTATCCCCAAATCTTCTTTTTCTGATTCTCATTCAGACTCTTCTTCTATTAATACTCTTGTAGTCGTTTCTTTCTACAAATTTGCTGATTTCCCCGACCACGCTGATCTGCGGAAACCCTTGAAGGAGCTCTGTCAGAACCTGGTATTCTGTTTTTCTTTCTGTATTAGACCAGCATTTTTAATGATTATTCCCAATACAAGCATTTTGACGCTTGATTGCTTATTTTGAATGCACGCACTTTCCATGTCAAAATTATTTTTTTCCTCTTTCCGTCTTTCGATGTATAACTCTTGATTGCATATCGCAACTTTACTCTCTGGGTTGGCATTAAAGTTATGTATTTTTAGTTCCCTCGCATCACCAAGTCCGCACTTGTCCAAGCTGATGCTTTTCAGTGTGTTTCAGGTGGAATCATCCTTGCACCTGAGGGTATCAACGGAAGCATATGTGGCACTAGAGAATCAGTTGACAGAGTTCTTCAATTCATCCAAATTGACGACCGATTAAAAGGTCTAAGGCGAGTGGAATCGCCTGTCAGTCCTGAGGAGGAAGCTATCCATCATGGGCACATGAGTAATTCTCCTCTTGCTGCTGGGGAGGACGCACCTTTTCGTTGGGATCATGTTAGAGTCAAGTTGAAGAAAGAGGTATGCTTAATGGCTACAGTATTATACTTTGTATTTGAATAAAGTCGCAAATATTTACTCTAATAATTGTGGGAAGTGAGCTTTAAGTTTTTCGTCGTACGTTTAAGTAGATTGTCACTCTTGGAATGCCTGATGTCTCGCCTATTGAGAAGGTTGGGAAATACGTCAACCCAAAGCAGTGGAACGCACTTATTAGTGATCCAGATACAGTGAGTGAACTCTATTTTGGTTTCTTTAAAAATCGGGTTATTCTTGTATGAATATGTTCTTACATGGTGAGATTGTGACTTCGATATTAGCACAATTACAAATAAACATGATTTTGGAATTTTCTTCAAATATCATTCTTGCTTTCCAATGGAACCCATTTCCTTTCACCTTATAACATCTAGATGTTCCTTGGCTCTCTCAATTTTTTTTTTCATTCCGTTAATGTTTGTGTTTAATTATAGTCACTGAACTGATGGGTTTGTACTCGGAATGCTTTTGGACTCTAATACAAGAGACTTTGTGGGTTTTGCACTACGAAAGCTGTTGCCTTGTGTTATCTATCAAAATATTTTGATTTGTGTGATTCTACTAATGTTGATTGAGCATCAAATGCAGTGATGCCTGTCTATAAGCTCTGGAGATCTAAACTTGTAAACTCAATTGATCACAATTTCAAATGTGAGAATACCTTTGTCAAATTGAGCTCAGAATATTCAACATATCTGCAATAGCGGAGCAATTAGGATTAGAATATTGATTTTCACCATGATCAGCGGCATACTTTTAGTAAATTTGACCTTTTAACTAAGTGGTGCTCTTCTTTGTGTTTGGTTAATCAGCTAATCTTGTTGATTTTACTCATAGACGGTGATTGATGTACGGAATAAGTATGAAACGAGAATCGGAAAGTTCAAAGGCGCAGTTGATCCATGTACTACAGCTTTTCGGGAATTCCCTGACTGGGTACAGGTTCAATTCCAACTTATGGAAATGGATGACAAAAACTGTTCAGATGAAAGGACCAACCAAGGAATACAGAGTCCAAATGAGAACATGCCACAGAGTCCAAATGAGAACATGCCACCGCGAGTTGCTATGTACTGCACAGGAGGAATTAGATGTGAAAAAGCTACAAGTTTTCTTCTCAGCAAGGGTTTCAAAGAGGTGATAATATTTTGAACTATCTCCTGTCATTATTTTTGTTTCCATTGCCGTTGAATATTATATATTGTTGTTTATATGTGATCTAAACCTTATGTACCAATCAAACCCTCCCAATCTATCTCTTGGTATCCGGAGACTCTGCTATTGATAGACGTACGCTTTTTCAGCTCATTATTAATGAAATGGATGTTCCTTTCCTTCATCTTCTGTGAAGTGTGCATGTCATCACAGCATGTCATCGCCTCACAAATTGCTAAAGCAGGTTGTAATTGCATTTGGAGCTCTTATTCTATCACCGACCATATTTGCAAGAAAAAATGAGCTCAAGTGATGCCAAAATGTTGGTTGTTCTAACCAAATCTTCCTATCGGTTTACAGCTTTCCTTTTGCAATGATCCAATCTTGTTTTATTTAAATTTTTATTTGTTTTTAATTTTTGTTGTTGTTTCCTAGGTCTATCATTTGGAGGGTGGGATATTGAAGTACCTTGAGGAAGTTCCAAAGTCAGAGAGCTTGTGGGAAGGGGAGTGTTTTGTTTTTGACAAGAGAGTATCAGTTGACCATGGTTTGGAGCAGGGGACATTTAAGCTGTGCTATGGATGTAAGCAGCCAGTGAGTGATGCAGACATGGAAGCTTCTGAGTGGGAGTATGGAGTTTGTTGTCCCCATTGTCATTCCTCAAAATCTGAGGAAGAAAAGGAGCGGGCAAGAGCTCGGCAAAGGCAGTTCGAGACATGGGGCATTATAGGTGGTCCTGACAAGGGTCGCCGACCAACGATGTAACACAGCTGGTTTAACTGAAAACAAATAACTTTAAAGTAACTTATTTTGTATCGAGTATACACGTCCATCGTTTGTTGCATGTATTTTGCAAACAGATGGATTAGATTGATCGGAAATTTTGGATAGTGAAGGAATTACTTCTTTCTTTATTTAAAAATTTAAATTTAAAAATTTAAATTTTTAATTAAATTAAATTATTAAAAAAATAAAATATAATTAAAAGAGTTTAATTTTTTCAAATTTTTAGAAAACTATATGGATTGATCGGTTCGATTGAATCGTTGATAGTGAGAGTGAAAATTGGCACTTTAATTGATTCTTGAATCGTGGCCGGGTTTTTGCTTTTCACCTTTCTCTCCTGGTTTTCTGCCTTTTGCCTCTCTCACTCTCTTCTTGTTTTCTGCCTCCTTTGGTTATTTGAAGAGATCAGCATCCCAAGGCAACTCCAAAGATCAAATAAAACTCACACGTCAAATGTCTCTCCAATTCCAAAGATCAAATAAAACTCACAAACCAAACCTACGAGAGAAGAAGGGAGAGACAGCATCTTTTGTATGAAAGATGAGAAAATGAAGAGAAAAGGAGAAGGGAAAAAAAAAATCTGAAGAACCCAACAACCAAATAGCTGATTGCTCGTGAAAAAAATAGATCCAATGACCTATACCCTATACCGCCAATACTGAACCAAACAAGTCATTTATGCTTACGCAACGCCAGTTACAACTTCGTTTAGCAGTGAGCATACTGCTGCTGCTTTTTACTATTTTAAATATTATTCTTCTGTCTGTTTCTCTTATGAGCCAGAGAATCTTCAATATTTCGCAAATATACAGATTGGAAATTTGTAATAATTAAGTATCGATCCCCTGACTAATTAGCTAAAACTAAGTTTGTGAAATATAATTAGAGTGTAAATAAGATTCAGAAATTAAAATAATCAAATAAAATTAAGCACTTAACCACTTAACAATTAAGCTGTCACAATAAAATAAGGATGATTAAGTATGGAAGTCTAGGAATTGTTTTATCATTGATTCGCTCCCTTAATCATTTTTTATTCAATTAGGTGTCAGATCTTAGATTTTCGAAAGGTTTGATAATCCTCTGTCAAGACCTAATCATTTAATCACAATTAATTATCCCTAATTGTTTACAAAATTCTAGATTTGCAATATCTCAGTTCATAAAAACAACCTAACGTTTTCAACTAGATCTTAAGTGATGTGTCGGATAATCAAGTTTCATACAAGATATCTCTTTGTATAATTATCAATTTGATATTTGTGTGAATTATTAGGTTGTTAACTGTTATTATCCAACTTAATCGAATTACTTTCGATCTATTTTCTTGATTTATTATCGAAGTATAAACAACCACAAATATCACAGCACCATAAAATTGTATTGAAATAAAAGAATGATCAAGCCACAAAATAAGTGAAAAACAAATCCTAATCTGAAATTAAAACATAATAAACGTGTATAACATCTTCAATCTCAGTTTATACGTCAAGTTTAAAGAAAATAAACAAAGGAAAGAAGAAAGAACTTGATGTGGACTGATCTGGAAGTGTTGGAACAACTGGAACTCTCCAATGCTCCAATTTTTTTCCTTGCTTTTTTCCCAATTTGGTAAGATGGTGATTACTTATTCTTAGTCTCTTTTTGTTCATTTATAGTGAATGTGTAACTTAGGGCTTACCTAAGTCACGTTGTCCCAAAAATGCCTCCAAACATCAAAATAGATGAAAATTCCCATGTTTGGCAAGTGTCTGTCACGATCGGGACAGGAGTGTCACGATCGTGACCCAGCATAAAATTTTTTGTCACTATCGTGACACTCCATACATAATTGTGACCCTGCATTTTAGCCTAAGCATGTTCCAACTTCCTTCAATCTTCATCTATCTAGTTTCATTCAGTAACAAACATATCAAAACACCTTAAGAACATAAGATTAAGGTCCAAAATCATGTCCTAAACTATATAACACTTAAAACATAAACAAACAATCATATTAACATAATTCTAAGCCTAAACATGCAATAATAATCTAATCAACACCTATAAATACACTAAAATACCTACCAAAACATAATATAGAGTACAACTATCAATAGTCTTACAAAGGATATCAATCCTAAAACGTTGCAGTTTAGACCCGTAGACTAAAATTGCCCATTACAAATTCCCATAGATAGTAGCCTCCTAAACATCTTTCTACTCCTACGAAAAGATAACCAAATTAAGGCTTCCCTCCTCTGAGTTGGGTGACATCCCCTTTACATGACAACCAAATTTCAGTACAAACAGTCACGACATACATTTCTATTCATTTATACGAACTGTTATCACACATTTTTTTTATTCAATGCTACACATATACATATTACAAAATTTCATATCATTTAACATTATTATTGAAAAGTAGTATTACATCTTTATATTTACATGTTAATACAAAAGGAAAGCATACAATTTCCTTTATTATATATACAACCATTCTTTACTCAAAAGACACATCCAAAGATACTTTTACTCTTAGTTGTTGGCCTTGGTCCTTACAGATATTCCCTGTACCTCACTCCTATGACATGGAACTATATAGATTAACGCATATGCTAAGCTTCAAAGCATAGTGACCACTCACAACAGTCATCCTCCAAGCACACACATTCAAAAATATCACAACTCACATGATATAAATTCACATTCATAAACCAAACATTGGTATTCAACTCATCTATATAATGATGGCATACTTAAGCAAAGTATGTAATGAAAATATGCTTCAACATATTATCCATATACTGAAAATCCACATTTATAAACTAAATATTGATGTTCAACACTCATTGATACAAATTATCAATAGAAATGCAAATACCCATCAATACCACTTATTTATATTGTCATGTTGTATTTCTGGTTTATAACCATCTATTTTACTTTTTGTGTTAGGCCTGCACATTTTCGTGGGTGTGGATAATGGGAGTTGTGGATATGTGGATATTCAAAGATATCAAAATTGTGGATACCCAAGGCATCAAACTATGGAGACATTATAGTCTTGAAATGAAGACACCATTGGTGTCAAACTATAGCAGCTGTGTTGTATTCCTATAGGCATACCTATCTATCCACCACCAAGACAATAGAGCAAGCACTGTAACATTTTTTTTAACCATTTGCCAATTTCACAATTCATATATTGACAAGTCCTATGATATACATTTCAAGTTCTAAAATCTATATCTACGTTCATACATGCAAGTCATATATTACCACTATTAGAAGGGTGTCAAAATCACACTTGTATAATCATATTAGACACATATGAGCAACAAATATGCATACAAATTATTTATGTACACATAAGTTTTCTTTGGAATGCATTATGTTCAATCTTAAATTCCAATGTTCAATCACCCAATTCACATATGGTAAGTCCTATTTCATTTATTTTTAGGTGTTTAAAAACGTTTCATACAAATTCAAAAAGGTTAGGATATGATTTGCTACAAATTAGAAATGAAACCAAACTCAAAATAGTGCATTTTCCTTCTCGTTGTGTACCCTACCCAGAATTCATACGTTCACTTGTTCCATAATTTTCATATATAAAAAATTTCGAATTAGGTTTTGAGGTCTTCTATAAATTTGTTTCTTTATGTCTCTAGTTTGCAAAGAACTAACAATCAAGCTATTATGACTTCTAAATCATGAGATATAAAGCAAATATAACAAGCTGATCCAAAACAGGGGAAAAATTAGGTCACCATTTTCAATCTCAATTTTCAATGTCATAAAGCCAGAATTAAGTCAGAGTCTCTTCTAGATATTTCTAGTTCTATGTCTTATTTTTCATATATAACTAAAATCACCCAATTTAGAGGTCTGTAGACTGACTTAGGACTTAAACTATGTAACTGGTTTAACAAACCCTAGACAAAATTTCACTACACGATACTCTCTTGTCATATTCAATCAATTCTATGCAAGATAACACCAATGTATCACCCCCCAAAACCATTCCATGTCCAAATAAATATTTTTATCCATTCAAATATACATATAAAGAGAAATTAGACTAAGTGTAGTCCTAAACCTTTAAATTGCCAAAGTAGTTCTTCTAATGCCTTTTTCCCCTTCCTCTTTGGCGACTCACCAACTAGAAACAAGACAAATACACATCTCAATCCCAATTCCAACCTTATAATTCCAATTCTTAATGGGAAAACCAATAAAGAAGAAGATGAGAAAACAAACCATAAACTTTTACTGTCACTTTCACCTAGGATTAGCTTGATTCCTTATGCAAAAATGGTGGGATTAAGGAGATGGAATGGAGAGGAAATGAGAAGAGAAAAGTCTACCCTATATACAGTCCCTCTCCCATGTCTTCTACTCCCCTAATGAATTTTCTAGTCTTAGAGACATGTTTCAATCCCATTGGGCCATATGTTACAATCCTATTAGACCATATATTACAATTCTACTGGACTATGTGCTACAATCCCATTGGACTATGCGTTATAATGCTACTGGACCACATGTTAAACTTCTATTCGACCATGTGCTACAATTCTATTAGACATACATGCTTTAATCCAATTGGTCCATGAGTTAACTTTAGGAAGATTGCACATTGGTCCTTCTTCTTCCTTTAATTCCCACATTGGCCTATGATCTTATCAATTAATTTCATTTCCATATGTCTTAATTTTCTAATGGCATAAATTTCATGCAATTTGGTTAATTACATTAGGATTCATACCTAAAAAACAACAGGGTTGTTCGAAAACAAGGATAACAACTATAACTCAAATTTAAAAGAGAATTCAAAAATCTTAAAGGCAGCATCAAATTTTGGTTCCTTTATCAAAGTTTTAGACCTATGTGTCTAGTTTAATATTCAATTAGAATTATCCAATTTGGAAGTCTACAGGCCAAGATATGGTCAAATTATAGAAGTCTATTTAGTGAAACCTATCCATCCAGTGAGATACACATCCCAAATGAACTAACTTTGTTCTTATTATGAGAAAGCAACGCAAAAACACATCCAATTTATTCATCTCTAAGTACATATGTCCATGTCCAAATGAACAAATTAGTCATTTACCCATGTATTTTAGATTAAGTACCATTATGTCTCTTACTATACTTAGATGCACTTAATTCGTTATGTTCACTTCTTAATATACCTTAGATATGCTATAATACTTCTAGAGTATATGTTGGGGACTTAACAAGTTGTCTCCGACAGGCATGCATGGTTTCAATGCTCAATAAGTGACGGTTTCATTGCATCACTTTATGATCATGTAGGTCTAAGAAATAGCTTATTTCTCTTTTGAAAATTTCTCATAGATTCTGAGCTTCAAAGCTTCAAATGCACCACAACATTAGTAGAATAGGCAGAGAGTCGATAATTAACCTCTCCATGCAAAGCTGGATTGTTCTTCAGGTAAGAGATTTTTTTACTTACGCTTCGACTTCAATCATGTAAAACCTTACATAGATGTTTAAGGAAGTAGTGTACTGGTACTGCAATCTGAAGCCATGTTCTTTAGAATAATGATTTCTCTAGTCCTATTGATGACTTATGTGATTAGTTCTGCAGTTGTTTTATACTTGACATGAAACCTTCTAACATTTCTCTCTTTCTAGATTGATTGCACATATAGAACCATTTCTGTTGAGTATATCTTCTCCTCAAATTTTAGCGATAGAATTTTATGTAGCTAACCAGTGGATGATGTTGGGTATGGAATTTTTTGCAACATTACAAAGGCATTTGTGCTTCATCTATTCCCAAATATCTTTTTTCACTAAACACATGAAGAATTGGTGATCCCTAGGTTCTTCATGTGTAGAACATAAAGGGCAGTGATGTTGAGGTTATGTAAAAATAGTGCCCTAGAAAGCAAGTGTATTTACATATTACTTAATCTTCTTCCAGTTACTTTGTTGTAATGAAAACATTTATTATTAATAAAACAAAAGAGTTTGGTTTTATTTGTATGAGCATAATATAACTAGCCATATGGTACTAAGATTCTTTTGTAAGTCATATACATATATATGGAGATGTATAGGAAACATGTATATTATTAGAATATAAATTAATTGATTCATAGTTGAATAATCAAGTTGGTCATTTGATAATGGTTTAGACTATAGTGTTGCAATTTATCTCCGTGTAAGTAAAGAAGTTTATTTCAAAAGAATGATGAGTTTCATGTCATGATAGTAGTTGACTATTGATAATGATACTATTAAATGAATATGGAATTATGTATGTTTTAAAGAATAAAGTACGCAATTTCTTTCATCTTAAAACATACACTTAAGCATTCGTTTATTATGAACCACAATCTTGATGAGTGGTGAACTCATATGTGTTTCATTATAATTCTTGATATGATCATAATGGATTTTTACAGAGTATCAATTCGGTGTCTGCATGTTGGAATTATTAATTGAAACATGTCTCAGGGAACATTAACTCAAATAAAGAGTTTATAGTGATATCATCACTTCTAGAAGTTTTACGGAGTTTGGTGACTAAACTAGAGTTGGTAGTTTGATTGACTAGCTACCCATTAAGTCTTAACACGATGATAATGTAGCATCCCGTTATCGATGTGATGGGCATATTGGTAATTTGAAATGGGTTAGGATTGAGTGCATACATATTTTGAATTGCACATGCATTTTGCCTCTATATTTATTGATAAATTCTTATTGTTGCACAAGCACATAAGTGTACATACATGTATGACATATTCCCTGTATAATTGTGTAAATTAGAAATTCTGTGACTTTTGTATAGATTGTGCTTTGAATATTGAATTGGAGTGAAAAATGAATTTTAGGGATTTGAAAAATGGAATTAGAGTGTATGATTATGTGTTCCATATTTTTGAGGATTTTTAGGAATTTTTCTGAAATTTTTGGAGTAATGGGTCTGGACCAAAAAATGGCCTAATGACTGATTAATTTGGATTCCGGTTCCGCGAGTGATTGGCAATTGGCACGGGAAATTTAGAGTCATGATTTTAGGATTTATTGTTTAGAGCCATTGCAAATTGGGAGAGATTAGAATAAGAATTGGATTTTTAGATCCTTAGAAGTGGGCATGTGGCAAGTAAATTGCCAAACATGCCTTAGTTCCTTAGGTTTAAAACCCTCATCTTTTGAATTTGCACCCACGACACTCTCTTGCTTTTGAAAGAAACTTGGCTTTCCTCTTACTTTTCTTCTTCTCCTTCTACGTGATCTCCTCCTTGCTTGCTTCCTTCCATTTTCTTCTTGTTAAATTGCTTTCTTCTTCATCTTTAATCTATCCTTAAGTTTGTGTTTGGTGAAAATGATGAGTGGTGAGGAAATGGGTGACTACCATGGGTGTTGTTAGAGTTTGAGGGTTGGAGTATCTTGGAGATTTTAAAGGTTTGAAGGTTCATATCAAGTAAGTTCTTGCTTGTTATGTTTTAAATAGTTTGATTTGATGATTGATTAGAGTATTTGATTGTTGAGATATGTATATGTTTCGGATAATATGGGTTTATGAGTTTATTTTGTTTAGTTTTGGGTAATTGAGGGATAATGGTTATTTGATGGAATTGAGGTTAGGGATGAGTTGTGTTTAGTGTATTAAGTTGTTTGGGAGTGTATTGAACTGAGTTAGATGGATTAAAATTTGACAGAACTGAGAAATATGGGTTTCGGGCGTGTTTCTGGGTTTGCATACCGCGACGTGTTCATCGCACGCCGCGGCGAGCAATTCCCCTTTTGAGTGTCGCGACGAGCGGAGACGCACCCCTCTGCAAGCAATTCTGCCTTCGCACGCCACGACGAGCGAAGACGCACGTTGCAGCGAGCGTAAGCAGGCACGCTGCGGGGCGTGCTAATGCATGCACCGCGACGCATGCGAGGAATCTCGCCTCGGCGAGCAACCTTTCGCCGCAGCGAGGACTCCCATTTTTCGAAAGTGAAGTTGATTCTTTCAATTGATGATTTTTGAGGTTTAACTCCTAATGAGTTGGTTATTGATTGATTTCGATTTAGAGACTAAGAATTGCAAATTTATAAGAATGGAATTTCTGAATCAATTTAAAAAATTCTTGAAATCGGATGACAATTGAATAGTGAATATGATTTCGATATAAGATAGTCCCTATGTCTTGTAGTTTGACTTTTGGGAGTTTTGAACTTAGTTAAGTGAGTTATGGTGTCTAAGAATTTCTATCTTTTATAGGAAAAAGAGTTGAGATGGAAAGATTCGGGATTAGTGTCGGGAATGTCATAAACATGTATAGTACACAGTTCATTCGCTGCATGTGCATTTTTGACTATTGTGATTGTGCTATTGGTAATGTTCATGCTTCTGATTGTTTTAGAGGCACAAGTGGAGCGTCGATCTTCCGACGTAGCTGAGACTTCCCGACATTAGCTCGGAAGTTTAGAGGTGAGTAACCTAGTTGGTTCCTCAATCTTTGTGTGTTTAAAACTTATGTGCTTATGCCATGTGGAGATAATGGAGGGTTATGTGCGTTTGATTTTTGATTGATTTCGGACCATACGTTCCGAAATATTGGAAACTTGATATCGAAGTGCTATGTGTGTGCAATTGTGAAATTACTTATTGTTAATGTGATTTGAGACATACGCATTCCATGCATAAAGGCATGTTCAGATAATGACAGTTGTGACCGGAGCAGCCAGCGTATTTCAGAGCTTAAATCTCAACACAACAGGGCCTCAAGCCCAATGAAATTCAGAGCCACAGGCTCATCGTATCAGGGCTTCAAGCCCACCGTAATCAGGTGCACGGTCACAACACCGTAATAAAATGGAAAGTGTCACATGTACATTGCATATACCAATGATTAAATGTGGACTGTGTGAAAGGCGAAACGCCTTATATTTGTGAATGATAACGCATGTGATATTTCAGAGTGTGATACTATGCCATATTCTGTGGATTGTTTGTATATGCATGAGTTGAGTGAACCATCGATGATGGTTTCTCGCTGAGTTCGCAAACTCACCCAACATTGCAAATATTTTTCAGGACAGTGATAGTAGACTCCTAGCTCCAGAGAGAGAGACTTTTCCTGCCTTGTTGAGTGCGTTGGCAGGAGAAGTATGACTCACAGGTCGGTCAGCTGGGATGTGATTTTTGTGGGTGACCTAACTAGAATTGTATCAGTTCCTTTTTGGAGCAATGTATTTAGATAATGAGAACTGATAACTTGTAAATTCTGTTTTGAGGTTGAATGAAAATCTTTAGGTTTAAAAAATTTAGTGATTTTGATATTTCGGTTTTATTAATTGATGCCATGTGGATTATAGAAATGATCGTTCGTAGTGCACCCTCATCGTGAGTTATGTATCGGAACGACCTACGGGCATCCTGGTACGTACACTACGGTAAGGGGGCGCTACACTTAAAGGCAATAAATCATTTGACTGTGGAGGAACAAGCAGCAATTTTCTTGATGATTATAGGGCATAGTGAGATAACTAGAGTTAATGCAGAACGCTTTCAAAATTTGACTTGGACAATTTTGAAGTCTTATAAGTAGTTAATTGTCTTGCAAAAAGAGTCATTACTCCACCATCTTTTACTAATACACCTCTTGATATTCGAAATAATTCAAAATTCTTTCCATATTTTTAGGTACATTTACATATTTAATTACTATTTTAATTATGTCCTTATGATTAAAATTTATTTTTAATATTTTTTATTTTTTAGGATTATTTAGGAGCAATAGATGGTGCACATATTAATGCATATGTTTCGACCGATAAACAAATACCATACAGGGGCAAAAGAATGAATCCAACCTAAAATATTATGTATTGTTGCTCATTTGACATGCGTTTTACATATGTAATAGTTAGATGGGAAGGTACTGCAAATGACTCTCGAGTTCTTTTGAAAATAGTGACAAATCTAACGAATCAATTTCCTAAACCTCTACACGGTATTATATTATTTTAAATAAACATAGTAATTATGAGTCCTTTTTAATATCTTTTTGTTAATATTATGTTCATTCTATGGTAGGTAAGTATTATTTGATTGACTCGGATTACACTAATATGCCTGGATTTCTTTCACTATATTGAGGTGAAAGATATCATTTGCAAGATTATAGAGGTAGAGGAAGACCTCAAGATCCACAGGAATTGTTTAACTACATGCATTCTTCAATAAGAAGTATCATTGTAAGATGTTTTGGCATTCAAAAAGCAAAATTCCCTATACTTAAAGAACGTACCAAGTTATGATATGAAGAAACAAAAATACATCGTTATTGCTTGTTGTGCTATACACAAGTATATTAGAATGTGTGTTCAAAGCGATTAATTATTTGAAAGTTGTATTGAAAATGAAGAACAAATTAGCGGAAGTAAAAATGAAGATGCAAGTTCTGAAGTGAAGTATAATATCACTCCAACACAATTTCGAGGTATATCTTGGAAGTGAGATGAAATTGCTAGACAAATGTGAAGTGATTATGTTATTTCTAATTGATTTATATTTCTTTTGTAAATGATAATATTATTATGTTTTCAAGAATTATAGTATGATGGACATATTTTATTGACTAGAACGAC
>JANIHY010000208.1:40393836-40405827 GCA_027479065.1 Erythroxylum brevipes
AGAAGTTATGGTCAAAAGAAGCAACCATGTTTATGAACTCAATTATACTGAACCTGTTTCGGGGAAACAGCTATAACTTTCTGTAGACATTTTTGATTGAGGTATTCTTTGAATGGTTCGAAAGAGGACATGAAGAGATACAACTTTTATGAAGATATCAAAGGCCAAATATTTCATCTGAGGGGTCAAAAACAAAAGCAAACAATGATGACATCATTTTAAGACGATGATGACATCATTAGACGATACAGATTGAGAAAATTACCATAACTTTTCCTACAGACATCGGATTAAGGAGTTCTTTATATGGTTAGAAAAAGAATTTTAAGATATAAAACTCTTATGAAGACCTAAAAGGCCAATTAATTCATCTAAGGGGTCAAAAATAAAAGCAGACGATGATGATGTCATTTTGAGATGATGTTGACATCATCAGACAATACAGATTGGAAAAATTACCATAACTTTTCCTATAGATATCAGATTAAGGTTTTATTTAAATGGTTGGAAAGAAAATGTCAAGAGCTACAACTCTTATGAAGACCTCAAAGACCAATTCCAACTTTTTAAGGTTAGAAAATGGATCAGAAGGTGAGAATAAATAGTAACTGAGATGCAAAAAGTCAAACTAAGACAATGAACAGTAACTGAGACGGTCAAACTAAGACACAAAAAGTTAAACTAAGACGATGACCAGTAACTTAGACGGTCAAACTGAGACGCAAAAAGTCAAAATAAGACAATGAACAGTAACTCAGACGGTCAAACTAAGACGCAAAAAGTCAAACTAAGACGATGAACAGTAACTTCGTCTTACTTTTACTCCAGAATGTCTCTACTTATAAAGATCATAACTTTTGACTCTGATGTCCAAATTTTTCATATAATATACCGTTGGAAAGATGAAAGAAAGATCTATAACTTTATAGAAGGCAACTTTGCTCAAATATATTTATATCAATCCCAAATTTGTCCCTAAAATTCAAAGACAAAATTTTCATTCATACACCAACATTGCACCCAATTCTTCACTTCATGACAAATTTTGAGACTCTTAGAAACAGAATTGAAATTCGGTGTTTTCATAAAAAATGTAATAATATATCTCTAGTTTAATCCAAATCAAGAATCATCTTGTTTGGATGACTAAAGAAAATGTTGTTACTAAAAGACTGAAGCATACTCAGTCAACACTTTCCAGATCACTACCAATTTTGTTTCCACATCTTTCCTTATCTCAACTCATACCTAGATCACTCTTTCCACTTTCTCCACTTCTCATTTTCAATAACGTCACATTTAAAAACAATCATGCCCAGAAGTTGTCAATGATGTCCTTCCTCTTGCGATGGAATCAGGTCGGCTTGGTTTCTTATAGCAAACCAAGTCCCAAATCAAATAACAATCAAAGGAAATATTCAATCAGCTTCACAAAACAAAAATGCTAACACTAACAATCTATACTCGATTTCCATCTAATTTCCTGAATCTCAAGAGGCAAAACCCAAACTTCCTTTCTTCATAAAACTTGTAGTCCCTTCTCTCTAGTTCACAACGAATCCAAAATCACCTCATTTGGACATCTATACCAAAAGATATGCCTAAAAATATCAAAGTTTCTCATTGCTGGAAACAGGGGCACGCCGCGGCGAACGGCCTGTGCCTTCGTCGCGGCGAACAGCTTGGTCTCGCCGCGGCATGTACCAATTTTCCCGCACGTCACGACGTGCTCCTTCTCGCACGTCACGGCGTGCTTCCGCTCGCACGTCGCGGTGAATAATTTATTCGCTTCCCGCGACGTGTGGGTCTTGATTTCCAGAAATTTCCAACTTCAATCCTTTCCCAAACTCAAATGCAACACACCTAGACCTTAGATCATGGCTTATTCGACATTTCTAACCCAACAGCAATTCAAAAACATCCATAAAATCATCAATCCAAAGAAATCTCTACATTTTGCCCTAAAAACCCTAAAACCTTCGATTCTGCTACATTCAACATTCTCTAGGTTTAAATCCAACCATAACAAGATGAAACGAAGCTAACTTACCCAGAATGAGCTTCAAATCCATCAGAAATCGCAAAGATCGCAACTCTCTTTCTCTTCTCCTTCCGCCTCACCCACGACACTTTCCTCTTCTCTTCTCCTCTTCTTTTTCTTTTTCCTTCTTTTCTATTCTAAGTCTTTCACTTATAAAGGGGATGGGTAAAGACCATTTTACCCCTCCTTTAAAGCCTTAACTCATTCCAACCTAAGTGATCTTCCTAAAATATCCTCATACACTCTTACCCTTTAGTTCCTATCTAATCCTAACTAAATCTCAATTATCCACTAATACTCCCAATTTAATCAAACTAAGGCATAAACACATAATTATCACAATCATGCTTAATGACATCATAAAAAAAATTCGGGGTCCAACACACATGGTATAGCAAACATGCTTGGATTGATGCACTTCGGTGGCACTTTCCTTTGGATGACTGTCGATACATTCTTGTAACCACTACTTACACCCATCAACTTAAATATTTTAATGCATAGCTCCAAAAATCTCCCATACTTTGGTATTTACTTGAGGCCATCCAAAAGGGGCATGTTGATTTAAACCTTTTTAAACATTTCCAACATCTCTTTTTCTGATTCTTCCTTCTTGGATTTTGCCAATCTGCTAAGAAAAGGAGGTTCAATCACAATATGAGATTTAGATATTTTAGGCTCATTACTTACCTCCTTCGTGGGGATGGTTGAAGTTGTTGGTATAACTGAAGTCATCAGCTTGGGTTTGTTTATATTTTCCTCAAATTATTGCTCATTTAGAGTGGGATTCTTTCCCACTACATAAAATCATGCCACTCACATTCTCCCTAGGATTTATTTCCAATTGTGCAAGCAATTTCCCTTTTGCATTTTCTAGTTTGTTTACAACTGTTTCCAATTGAGAAATTTGAGTTCCTAAACTTTGGATGTTGGCCCTTATTTCCTATTGAAATTTCTGGCTTTCCTGTTATAAATGGTGAGTGCTTGTTGCCAAAGACTTAACTAAATATTCGAATGACATACCTTATGGCTGAGAAGAGGAAAAAGCTTGAGGAGGTGGAAAGGTGGTTGTTAGAATCCCAAAGTTCTGCTTGCATAACCAAAATTAGGACAATCCCTCCATCCTGGATTGTATATGTTGGAGTATGGATCATATCTTCTTTATGGTGGGCTAGGAAATCGTCTAGTCACATTAACTTGTTCAGTTTAATCCTCTTAGAGAGTAGGACACATATTGGTGGGATGACTTGAAATAGAGCAAATTCCACATACCTTCACCTATTGTAACAGTCCTATAACCAACTTTTCAACTAGAGATGTTAGAACATCAATTCTTGGATCATTAGAAACAAAACTTACCTCATTGAATTTACATGGGACACTTTCATTTCCAGTGTTGAATTGTTGGACATTAACAGCCATATTCAAAATCAAAGTATGTGCCTCATTGGGGGTTTTGTTCAACAGTGCTCCTCTACTTGCAACATCTATCATATTTCTGTCATTAATTGAAAGTCCTTTATAAACATATTGGATGAGAGTTGGTTAACAATTTGATGTTGTGGGCAACTAGCACACAACTGTTTGAACCTCTCCTAATATTTGTACAAGTTCTCTCCATTATACTTTGTGATGCCATATATGTCTTTTCGTCTATTAGAAGCTCTAGAGTTTGGGAATTTTTTTTTTCAAAAAATGTCTTTTCATTTCATTCTAACTGGTGATGGACTCAGATGACAAGTAGTATAACCAATCTTTGGCCTTGACAGCTACCAAGAATGGAAAACCTTGCATCTTGATTTGATCCTCTGTAATATTCTAGGGCTTTATGGTCGAGCAAACTATTGCAGTTATGTAATAATAGTGGCATAGAAAGCAAGCGTATTTACATATAACTTAATCAAACTATTGGAGTTATGTAATAATAGTGCCGTAGAAAGCAAGCGTATTTACATATAACTTAATCTTCTTCCAGTTACTTTTCTTATGAAAATATTTATTATTAACAAAACAAAAGAGTTTGGTTTTATTTGTATGAGCATTATATATCTAGTCATAAGGTACCAAGATTCTTTTATAAGTAGTATACATAAACATGGAGATTTATGGGAAATATGTATATTATTAAAATCTAAATTAGTGGATTCACAGTTGAACAATCAAGTTAGTCACTTGATTATGATTTAGATTATAGTATTGCGATTTATCTTCGTGTAAGTAAAATAGTGTATTTCAAGGAATGATGAGTTTCATATCGTGATTATATTTTACTATTGATAATGGCACTATTAAATGAATATGGAATCAAGTATGTTTTTAAAGAATAAAGTAGGTCGTTACTTTAATCTTAAACCATACACCTTAGCATTCTTTCATTATGAAGCACAAGCTTGATGATTGGTGAATTTATATATGTTTCATTATAATTCTTGATATGATCGGAATGGATTTTTACAAAGTGTCAATCCAGTTTATGCCTATTAGAGTTATTAATTGAAATATGTATCAGGGAACAGTCACTCAAATAAAGAGTTTATAGTGATATTATCACTCCTACATGTTTTACGGAGATTGGCGATTAAACTAGTGATAGTAGTTTAATGGACTAGCTATCCATCAAGTCTTAATACCAAGATGAGATCTTGTATGTTAATCACCATATAGAGTAAAGCAGGAGATCTAAAAGAAAAAACCAACATAAGGGCAAGATGGTAATTTTACTCTTTATTGTGTGGATGTCTATAATATGGTTTTTAATAAAGTTTGCAATTGGACTTCTTATTTGAAACATGTGTTCTTATAATATTTAGGTAATAAGCTGAAATTAATTATAATGAGATTAAATTAATTCTAGGCCTATTCGAGATTGAATTATCTAAGTTCATTTGCATCAATAAGAAAAAAATTTGCATTTGAGTATATTGCCTCAGGTCGTCTTCTCAACCTTCTCATTGTTGAAAATTGTCAATTAGACTAATCCCATCTTGGCAATGGTTAACTATGTCCTTATATCACTAAGCAATAATATAAAGTTCATTATTGTACATCCTAAATGTAACAATGCAGGCATTTTCCTGACTAGTTTCTCACCTATCGAAGACAACATACAATTGGACTTTGCAACCAATCATGTTGGTCAGTTGTGCTAGAATACACACCAATAAACATATAATGCCAAGAATGAATAAATTTTATCCCTCTAACTTAATTTCAATTTTTATTCAGTTTAAATTGTCGCTTAAATTCATGAGGAACAATTGTAACCCATGTATATTATTAATCTTTATAAATGTTGATGGTAAACAGTGACCCTTATTAGTATTTAGTCATTTATTCATATTAGTGAAGTAGATATACTTAACATAGATACAATATTGAGTATTAATTTCATATTAAAATTTTGTGTAACATAATCTTATTAAGATTCAATAATATCTAAGAAACTCATATAAAGTCGAATTTAAAATAAAAATACTGAAATATGAATCAAAATTACTTAAGAATATTTAAATTTTTTAATCCTAATTTCCTATTCTAAGAAGCGACTTGAAAATTCTTTGGGCATGTTGGTCCTGTGCTTCTGATTTTTAACCTACCTACTATTTGATGCAATGAACAAGGCTGCATGTGAAAGCAAACAAGAAGGGAGGATTGTTAACGTATCCTCGATCATTTTTTAATCCTCATATAGTTTAAAATTTTAAAATCGTTGACTAGAAAATGTATAAATATTGGGTTTCTAAATTTATTTGGTTTGATGCAGTACTAATAGTTGTGTTGCTTAAGGCTTTTTCACAAAGAGTGTTAAGCAGGTAAATGTCAATGGTTTTTTAAGAAATTATACAAATGCAGAATTTCCAATGTTTAAATAAATTTGTAAACATTTAAGTATAATGCATTTTCATGGGGTTGATTATGTAGGGAGCAACAGCAACTTGCTATGGCGCATTGCCAGTGGAGAATATTTTAAGGATTGTAACATGGCTGAACCAAGTCCTCTGGTTAAGGATGAAGAACAGGGAAAAAAAGTATGGTATGGATTTAACATAGAGTTACGAAGGCCATATTACTAGCTCAAGGGTTATATTTAACAATTTTGATGATAATTATTTAACATTTCCAAATTCAAACTGAATTTATTTCCTTAAATATACAACGATATAATTTTTAAAATGAAATAAAATTATAGGATAATTGCTTCCTTTCTTGTAGGAATCTTCATTCACTATAAGAAAATAAGTCATTTTGCGATGTTTTTAAAACATCACAGAATGTCCAAAAATGTCGCAAAATGTATTCTATGACATTTTAAAAAATGTCACAAAAAAATTCACAAATGTAGTGTAGACAAAAGGTTTTTATGACGTTTTATGTAAAATGTCATGAAAAACATTGACATTTCACGACATTTATGAAAACGTCACTGAACGTTTCAACAATATGCAACATTTTAAAAAAATGTAGCGGAATCTCTAACATTTCATGAAAATTTTAAAACGTCATAGAATGTGAAGGAATCTACGACGTTTTTTTAAAAACGTTACAGAATGTCTTCCATGACACTTTTAGAAATGTCGCGCCTTATCTCATTTGTTTGGATCACCCTAAATTCGTAAAAAGAATGCAGGGATACAGTAGACACTTGTATCTACAACTTCCAAGTTTTGAATTTCTCCAAATTTACATATTAAACAGCTCAAAAAATGTATATTAAGGACCTACGAATCTGCCTCCATTGTTAAGTTTGAACTCCAAAACCCTAGGTTTTGGTTTAGCCCCAAATTACCATAAAAATGAAAAATTCCTCATGTTAATTTGACTTTAGACATCAAAGAATAAGAATCCATCATCAAAATCATCAAACCCATAAATTTCATCAAATGGGTTTCATAGCTATGGCAAAAGAAGGTGAGAAACTAAATTCCAATCGGTAGAATCAAGTGTCGAGATCGAGACTTACCGTTTTGTATTGACTTATCGGCTTGATTCTCCTTCACATTCTTGTTACAAAGCTTGAAAACTTTGAGAGAAAGCTATTTTTGTCTTATTTGTAGTTAGCTTCTTTTATAAGCCACTTTGTTCATTATTTACAAAAATGCCCCTCTTGTACTGGTTCTTTCAAAATCTGCTCATACAATTTCCTGTAACAAATGAAAAAGTGTCAAACATCATTAATTTGATGTCACCAAAAATTATAATTTTAATGACATTAGTCTCAAATGCTGATTTTTTTCGGTTGTATCGGTAAATCAAATACCGAGTATTACAGACTTAATATTCACAGACGTGACCGCTATGTTGTGCATGTTATTTTTTATGAGCAATTAACTCCTTTATAATTTTGTAACATTTGTTGTTAAATAATTAATTAAGTATTGATTTATTAAAATATAATTAATTTACTCTGTAATTAATAGAATTAGTGCTTTATTTTTTCATTTTTTATCAAATATAATATATGCAAAAGAAGAGTTTAAGTTATTGATGATCATAATCATCTACGTGTTTGCATTCATATCCGCCCCATGCATCTCAGCCTCAATGATCATAGAGATGACCTTAAGCATGTAATCCCATACTGGTTTACTAGGTTTTTATCTGGGATTGTGAAAGGTTTGGACAGCTTTCACCCTTGCAAACCTAATCCTCACACCAAACATCTCATGTAAGTGATGGACCACTGCACTAGCAATTTTTATACAAGCAATTTGCTTTTGTAACATGCCGTTGATAAAAGCTAGAATATAAACTCAGTAGTCTTATCAGCATTCTACCATCGCTCATGTTATTGGACTAGATCAAGAGTTAAATCTCTACCCAGAGGTGTAGGCTCACTTTCGATTAATACCCATAAAATTCGCTTATATTGAAGAATAATGTCTAGGTTACATCTCCATTCATTAAAATTCTCCCTTTTTCCAATTTGTTATTTGTCAAGAGCAAAGTAAGTGGATTCATTTTGTGGTGATTATGTCTGAAAATATAAATTATTAAAGAGTAAGCAAACTAGTTAACAATATTGGAACTTTGTATAAAATCATGATGCATGTATGCATGATGATAGATTTAACAAAACTTTTAAAAAATCTTTATATGATGGTTATTTTCTTATCTATAATAGACTAAGTGATGGTGGATCATCTTATCTATTAAAGTTATGGCAATTTTTTCCATTCGTCTGTCTTTTTCCATTAGTCTGCTTTTTCCTTTGGCTTCATCTATACCTATCTTCTATTCCATTTTTACCTTTAAGAATATAGAATCTGTCTTCAATGCCTTTATAAAAGTTGTAGATCTTGAAGTCTTCTTTCAAACCATATAAAGAACATCCTAGTATGATATCTGTAGGGAAAGTTATAGCAATTTTTTCGATTTGTCTGTCTTTTTCCATTAGTCTATTTTTCCATTGGCTTCGTCTATACCTATCTTTTGTTTCATTTTTGGCCATTTAGAAGATAGAATCTGTCTTTGAGGTCTTTATGAAAGTTGTAGAACTTGAAGTTCTCTTTAAAACTATCTAAATAACATCTTAATCGAGTTCTATAGTGAAATTTTCGTTAAATGTCCCAAAATAGGTATTGTCTAGTTGAGGGCAAGTACTGCTTCCGTTTTTGATTTCGAATGCTGGGCTCCAGAAGCGGGGTCCAGCAGTTACATGATGGCCCATTTGCATGTGGTGATTGATTTCGAATGCTGGGCTCCAGAAGCGGGGTCCAGCAGTTACATGATGGCCCATTTGCATGTGGTGAAGTGTTTCTCCCTACTAGAGAACATGAATCCTAGATCTTGCATGGTTTTGGTTTCCTAAAGGATAAGTAAACTCGTCGGTAGCAAATGTGACCTCCTACTGAGGCATGGTTTGCAAGTACCTTTAGTGGATGAATCAAATGGTTGCACACTCAACATATTTTATCAATAACCTCCCCACCGTAGCTCTGTTGATAAAAGTATGGACCAAATTATGGCGCTTCTTAAAAAGTTAGGCATAAAGATGATTAGTAGTTTTTTCAGTGGAAGGGTGTCAGTTTTTCTTTTAATGGATAAGATGGTCCGCTGTCACTTAGTCCATTATAGATATAAAAAATAACCATCATGTAAAGATTTAATTTTTAAGTTTTGTTAAATCTATCATCATGCATACATGCATCATGATTTTATACAAAGTTCCAATATTGTTGAGTAGTATGCTTATTCTTTAATAATTAATATTTTCAGACATAATCACCACATTATGAATCTACTCACAATAATTTTGACTAATAACAAATTAGAAAACAGAGAGAAATTTAATGAATGAAGTTCTAACCTTGACATCATTCTCCAATATGAACAAATTTCATGGGTACTAACAGATAATGACCTTGCACCTCCGAGTCATAAGTCAACTGTTGAGCAAGTCCAATAACATGAGCAATGGCAGAATGCTAATAAGACTACCCAATACTATATTTTGGCTTCTGTTAACGCATTGTTGCAAAAGTAATAGGCAAGCATGAAAAATGTCGCTGCAATGGTCCATCACCTACATGAGATGTTTAGTGTGAGGACCATGTTTGCAAGGGTAAAAGCTATCCAAACCTTCCACAATCTCAGATAAAAGCTTGGTGGATCGATGTAGGATTATATGCTTAAGGTAATCTCTGCGATTATTGAGGTTTAGATGCTTAGGGTGGACATGGATGTAAAAACACAGATTATGATGATCATCAATAGATTAAACTATTCTTTTCAGCAGTTTAAGTTAAACTATGAGCTCAACACCAAGGATTACACCTTGAGTGAGTTAATGAATACCCTCTAGAGTTCGGAGGAGATATTAAATGTCAAGGCTAATGGGCTTGAGGCTAATGTAGCATCTTCTTCTAAGCCCAAGGGTAAGGGCGAGCAAAAGAAGGGTCCAATGAGAAAAAAGGCCCAAATAGGGGTCAAGGTTTAACCCATGAAAAAAGAAGCCAAAGAGGACACCAAGGGAAAGTGTTTCCACTTGAGAAGGGCCACTAGAAAAGAAACTATGCAGTCTATCTTGAGTCCCTCAAAAGCAAACAAAGTATGGGTTTCCTAAGTTTGTTAGGAATAGAAATGTGGCAAATTCATCTTATTCTTAGATATTAGGTTAAGGAGCCATTGACTATGTTTGCAATTCTTTGTAGGGGTTCCAGCAAAGGAAAAGACTACCTAAAAGCCTTTCAAGTCAAAATAGCAGATAGATCCTACGTTTCGGCAGAATTAGTGGGAGTAGTTATCTTAGACTTTCCTAGTGGTCATAGGTTATATTTGGAGGATGTATATTACATCCCAATGATTGTAAGGAACATGATTTCTATTTTTTGTTCAATAAAATCTAGTTATTCCTTATATATTGAAATTATTGTTTTAATATATGAGAATAAGGATTTTATTTGTAATATGATAATTAAACAACGATTATTCCTTATAAAACCTATGACAGGCTCACTAAACACCACAAAATTGACAAAACTAAGACAATCTAATGACTCTTACATTAATTCAAAAATATATGTGGCACTTAAAAATGGGTCATGTCAATAAAAAAAGACTTGATCTGTTAGTAAAGGATGGGATTCTTACGGGCTTGGATAATGATCCATTACCCATATGTGAATCTTGTATTGAAGAAAAAATGATCAAGGCCTCATTTATTGGACCTGGTACACACTGATGTGTGTGGGCCCATAAATGTATAAGCTAGAGGAGGTTATGAATACTTCATAACCTTAGATGATTACTCTATATATGGCTATTTGTATTTGATGTATAAAAGGAATGAGTCCTTTGAAAGTTTCAACAAATTCAAAGCTGAAGCTGAGAAGCAGCTAAGCAAGCTATTAAAACAACTTCGATTGGATCAAGGTGATAAGTACTTATCTGGAGAGTTCCAACAATTTCTAATTGATAATGGAATTGTTTCCAACTTGTCAGCTCCTCGAACACCTCAATATAATGGTGTAGCTAAGAGGAGGAATAAGACTCTATTGGAAATGGTAAGATCAATGACGTCCTATGCTAGAGTTCCAGAATTGTTCTAGGGATATGTCATGCAAGCAGCAACTTATCTTCTTAACTTTGCTCCATCCAAATCGGTGCCTAAAACACCTAAAGAGTTATGGACTAGCTGAGTGCCTTCATTGTGGCATTTAAGGACTTAAGGTTGCCCAGCCCTTATTCTAAGGCCTGAATCCATAAAGATGGAACCAAGGCCAGAAGAATGTTTGTTCGTAGGATATCCTAGGGTACACGAGGGTACTATTTTTACAGTCCTCAGGATAAGAAGGTATTTGTGTCAACAAATGTGACCTTTTTGGAGGAAGAATTTGTGAGAAATCACAAAGGAAGAAGTGAAGTAGTCCTAAAGGAGTTAGCTATTTCATCCAAACCAAGAGCTGATTTGGATATAGCAGAACAAGATGTCGAAATGCATTCAAGAGTTGAATCGAAAGAGCAGCCTACACATCAAGTAGTGCCTAGACATAGTGGGAGGGTTGTGAGACAATCAAGCAGGTATCTAAGTCTAAAAGAAATCATAATTGGATCTCAGACCAAAAAGAAACATATCTCATTACTTATACACAGGCTATTATTGATGTTGATGTAGAAAAATAGCTTAAGGGAATGAAATTGGAAATAGATTCCATGTACACTAAGTACACTAATGAAGTCTGGATCCTCATAGATATACCAATAGATATAAAAGCCATAGGGTGTCAATGGATCTCTAAAAGGAAAAGAGGATCAGATGGAAAGGTACTCATTATATATATAGCTTAAGTAGTCACAATGGTGTTGTTATTTTGTTTTTCTTGTTACCAGGTAATTAACACCTATGTAAATTTTTTAAATTGTTTATTAAATAAATAATTAATTATTTAAAATATTATTAATTAAAGTCACAATTGTTATTTTGTTTTTCTTATTACCAGGTACTTAACACC
>JANIHY010000208.1:40405927-40416966 GCA_027479065.1 Erythroxylum brevipes
GCCCGCGAAGAAGGAGTGACCAGAACGTCCATAACCCTAAATTCCTTCATAACTATCATAGCTCTCAACTTCCAAATCCTAACCACTTTACACTAGCATCTCTCAAAGCTCATAACTTCTCATTCCTAGCTCCAATTGAAGCAAATCATACATCATTTTAAAGATCTAATCTTAAGCTACAACTTCAAAGAAGGCAACTTTGGCCAAATCTAAATCAATCATTCTCTACTTTCCCTTAAATCAGCATATACATTTCTATTTTACATTCAACCTCAATGCATATGATTTCTCACATTTAATCTCATTATGCCATTTAGCAAATACCTCTCTTGCTTTCACACCCTAATTCATTTTAAGGGTTTCTCACTCATACATGATTTTCATTCTAATATTAGAATCATTTATAACACAAATCACATACAAAACACCCATTTAAGTTCATTTATTATTTCTAAATTTCACTCCAAGGATCGGGGTCCAACAGTTCCAACAAAGAAAAAGACTACCTAAAGGCTAGTTTTAGTCAAGATAGCAGATGGATCCTACGTTTCGGCATAATTAGTAGGAGTAGTTATTTTATACTTTCCTAGTGGTCATAGGTTATATTTGGAGGATGTATATTACATCCCAATGATTGTAAGGAATATGATTTATGTTTTTTAATAAAATCTAGTTATTCCTTATATTTTGAAAATGTTGTTTCAATATATGAGAATAAGGATTTTATTTGTATTGCGATAATTAAATAGGAATTGTTCGTTATAGAACCTATGATCATTAAACACCTCCCAAGACAGTCCAATGAATCTAGCATTCATTCAAAATATCTGTGGCAATTAAGAATGGATCATGTCAATAAAAAAAGACTTGACAGGTTAGTGAAGGATAGGGTCCTTGCGGGCTTGGATAATGATCCATTACCCACCTGTGAATCTTACATTGAAGGAAAAATGACCAAGGCCTCATTTCCTTCTAAAAGAAACAAATCTGAATCCACGTTGGACCTAATACGCACTGATGTGTATGGGCCCATGAACGTACAAGCTAGAGGAGGTTATGAATAATTCATAACCTTTATAGATGATTACTCTAGACATAGCTATTTGTATTTGATGCATAAAAAGAGTGAGGCCCTTTGAAAGGTACATGGAATTCAAAGTTGAAGCTGAAAAGCAACAAGGCAAGCCATTTAAACAACTTCTATTAGATCGAGGTGGTGAGTACTTATCTATAGAGTTCCAATAATTTCTAATTGACAATGGAATTGTTTCCAACTTGTAAGCTCCTCGAACACCTCAACAAAATGGTGTAGTTGAGATGAGGAATAGGAATCTATTGGAAATGGTAAAATCAATGATGTACTATGCTAACCTTCCAGAATCATTATGAGGATATGTCATACAAACGACAACTTATCTTCTTAACTTTGCTCCCTCTAAATTGATGCCTAAAACTCCTATGGAGTTATGGACTGGTCGAGTACCTTCATTGTGGCACTTAAGGACTTGGAGCTACCCAACCTATGTTCTAGGGCTTGAATCCACAAAGATAGAACTAAGGTTCGAAGTATGGTTGTTTCTAATATATCCTATGGGTACACGAGGGTACTATTTTTACAGTCCTCAGGACAAGAAGGTATTTGTGTCAACAAATGTAACCTTTTTAGAGGAAGAATTTGTGAGAAATCACAAAGGAAGAAGTGAAGTAGTACTAAAGGAGTTAGCTATTTCATCCAAACCAAGAGTTGTTTGGATATAGAAAAACAAGATGTCAAAATGGATTCAAGAGTTGAATCGAAAGAGTAGTCTAAACATCAAGTAGTGCCTAGATGTAGTGGAAGGGTTGTGAGACAACCAGACAAGTATTTAGGTCTAGGAGAAGGCATAATTGCCATCTCAGATCAAGAAGAAACGGATCCCATTACTTATACACAGGCTATTAATGATGTTGAAGTAAAAAATAGCTCAAGGTGATGTAATTGGAAATAGATTCCATGTACATCAATTGCATGATTCACCCTGATATTCTTCCTTGCTTTCAAGATAAAATTACTAAGTGACAAGTAGGTAAGAAAATAATTAGGCATCCTTAGATGAAAGAGCAGTTCTCAGGTATGATTATCCATCAGCAAAGTAGCAAGTAGAAAAATCAAGAGTTTGCTATTTGGAATTGGAAGTGAGAAGGTCCTTAAGGTTAGATCCTTAAAGATCTACCACCAAATGTAAAAGCCATAGGGTGTAAATAGATCTTCAAAAGGAAAAGAGGATTATATGGAAAGGTAGAGACTTTTAAACTTAGATTGGTAGCTAAAGGCTATACTCAAAAAGGGGGTATAGACTATGAGGAGACTTTTTCTTCAGTTTTCATGCTTAAGTCCATTAGAATTATTTTCGCCGTAGCAACCTATTTCGATTATGAAATATGGCAAATGGACTTCAAGACCACATTTCTTAATGGGGATCTTGAGAAGACCATCTATATAGTGAAGGATTTATTGAGCCAGGTAATAAGCATAAGGTATGCAAATTATAGAGGTCCATTTATGGACTTAAGCAACCATCTAGGTCTTGGAGCATTAGGTTTGATAAGTCTATCAAAACCTACGAGTTCATACAAAACAGAGATGAGCCTTGCGTCTATAAAAGGATACAAGAAGGTAAGGTTATTTTTCTAATTCTTTATGTCGATAACATTCTGCTCATTGGGAATGATGTAGGAATGTTATCTATGGTCAAAGGATGGCTAAGCAAATAGTTCTAATGAAGGATTTAGGAAAGACTAACTATTTTCCAGGGATCAAGCTTATAAGGGATTGTAAGAACAAATAGATAGCCTTGTCTTAATTAACCTACATTGAGAACATGTTCAATAAGTTTGCCATGCAGAATTCTAAGAGTGATTTCACAAGTCCTAGACATGGAATCAAATTTTCAAGGGAGCAAGAACCTAAGACCCAAGAGGAGGTCGAATGCATGCATAAAATTTCATATGCTTCAGCAGTTGGAAGTTTAATGTATGCTATGCTTTGTACTAGACTAGATATCTGTTATGCAATGGGACTGGTAAGTAGATTCTAGCCAACTCTAGGAATGGAGCATTAGACTATGGTTAAGTGCATATTGAAATATCTTTATAAGATGAAGAAATTAATGCTTGTTTACTCTGGAAGTAACCTTAGTCCGACATGAAATACATATTCTGATTTCCAATTAGATGCTGATTTAAGGAAATCAACTTCTAGTTCTATATTTATTTTATAAGGTGGAGCCATAGTTTAGAGGAGTACCAAACAATCTTGTGTTGCTGATTCTACTATGAAGGCTGAGTATGTTGTTGCTTGTGAAGCAACAACCTGGCTCCATAAGTTCCTAAATGATTTGGAGGTAGTTCCTGAGATCGAAAAGGCCACTATACTTTATTGTGATAATAGTGGGGCAATTGTTAATTCTAAAGAAGCTCGAAACTATAAAGCTACCAAACACATTGAGAGAAAGTATCATCTCATAAGGGAGATAATACAACGTGGTGAGGTGAATGTGGTAAAGATTCCCACAGAATAAAACCTTGCTGATTCATTTACGATGACGCTATCTCAAAAGAGTTTTAAGGGTCACCTAGAAGGGATGAGAATAAGGGATATGTCAAACTTGCTTTAGGGCAAGTGGGGGTTGTTGAGTTATGTAAATATAGTACCCTAGAAAGCAAATGTATTTACATATTACTTAATCTTCTTCCAGTTAATTTGTTATAATGAAAATATTTATTATTAATAAAACAAAATAGTTTGGTTTTATTTGTATGAGCATAATATAACTAGTCATAAGATATCAAGATTCTTTTGTAAGTGATATACATATACACGGAGATGTATGGGAAGCATGTATATTATTAAAATCTAAATTAATTGATTCACAATTGAATAACCAATTGGTCGCTTGATTATGGTTTAGATTGTGGTGTTGCGATTTATCTTCGTGTAATTAAAGGAGTTTACTTCAAGGGAAGGATAAATTTTATATCATGATAGTAGTTGACTATAGATAATGGAACTATTAAATGAATCTAGAATCACGTATGTTTTAAAGCATAAAGTAGGCAGTTTCTTTAATATGAAAACATACACTTAAGCATTCGTTTATAATGAACCACAATCTTGATGAGTGGTGAACTCATATGTGTTTATTATAATTCTTGATATGATTATAATAGAATTTTACAAAGTAGCAATCCAGTGTTTGCATGTTGGAATTATTAATCAAAACATGTGTTAGGGAACATTCACTCAAATAAAGGATTTATAGTGATATCATCACTTTTAGATGTTTTTTGGAGATTGGTGATTAAACTGGAGTCAGTAGTTTGACGGACTACCTATCCGTCAAGTCTTAACACTAACATGAGATCTTGTGTGTTAATCACCATATAGAGTGAAGTGGAGATCTAGAAGGAAAAACCAAAATAAGGGCAAAATGGTAATTTTACCTTTCATTGTGCTGATGACTATAATATGGTTCATAATAGAGTTGCAATTGGACATCTAATTTGAAACATATGTTCTCATGATATTTAGTAATTTAAGAGTTCAGCTAATTATCTTTAGTCAAATGACATTTGGTTAATAAGTTGGAATTAATTCTAATGAGATTAAATTGATTCCGAGCTTATTGGAGCTTAAATTATGTAAGTCCAATTAGATTCCCCACTTGGTTTCTAGGAAAGTTTATCAAGCAAAGTAAGAAAAATAAATATAGGTTATCGGAAAGAAAATAAAAAAAGAAAGGACCTAATTAGATTCGGAATAATAATACTAGAACAATTTAATTAAGAGTTAATTAAATTAGGTTTTAAACCTATGATTAAATCGACTTACGCTAATTAATTGTTAATTAGAAGTCCAAAATGAACATTTAATATCGGGCTAGATTTTGGTTTGATTTTATTGAAACATTATTTGTAAAGACAAAAGGAGAGTAAAACCGAAATCTATAATGAAGTAGGTTTCGATTTTATATAGCTAAATGGATAGCTGCACATTTAGCATTGAATTGCTAAATATAAGGTGGGTTATTATTATGCTTTATCATCATTAAATGGTTTAATGGTGTCCTTAAATGGTTCAATGGTTGGCATTTAATGATGGCATGTAGAATAATATATAAACCTTTTAACATTCTTTTGATTAGTGAAGAAGGTAGTGCATTTATTGCTCTCTCTCCCTTATTTCATCATTTAACAGAAAACGAGAGTGTCTTATTTTTGTTTTTTTGTCTTTTCATTTAGCCATATTAAACAAATGAGAATGTCTCATTTATTGGCCTCTCATTCATTTTGATTAAAAGAATGAAGTGGTGCACTGGTTGCCCTTCCCTCCTCCTTACTTTCATGAGGAAACCGAAATTAGGAATGAGAGTGTCTCATTTTTGTTCTTTCAACTAGTTGATTATAAAAGGAAAACCTGTATAATATTTCTTTTCCTTTCCCACCAAAGGATCTTGTTAACCAAGTTATCCAAGGAGAACAAATGGTTGATCGGATTGGTTGAGGAAAAAATAGCAAGGAGTCAAGCTGGTAAATTTTCAATCCTGTTCTTATGTTATTTATTTACTTAATATCGTATCATGTATGGATTAAAACAAGTTGATTTGGTTATCATGTTTCCGTTGTGCTTTGATTTCAGAAAAAGTTTTTGAAATCTACCACTTATCCGTTTAGCCAAATATAGTATGCTATTGTTTTTCGATCTAACAAGTGACTGTTGTTTGTAGATACATGAGTCTATCAGCTGTATTTAGTCGTTTTTTATTGATGAGCCAAAGAAGAAAGGGAATTTTGGGGGGTAAAACAAGGTGATAAATGATTTTATACCATTTAACCTTTGGATTCCTTTGTTTGATCAGTTCCTTTTTTATCCTATTCGACAACTTGAAAGTAGGTTGATCCTTCCAATAAAAAAATTTAGCTTTCGATGGATTTAGGAGATATTGTGGTTGTAGATTCTTAAGAATATTAGGGTACATATAAGAATTACCATTAATGAAGGAACCTATCCTAGTTTGAAAGGAATAGGTGAGGGAGTTCACAGTTAGGGATGGATAAGTGAGCCTTGACCAAAACAATTATCAAACTATATAGTGATTGAGCTCCCATTACCAAATTTATATGAAACATCATCTTAGACTAAGTTCCTCAACTGGAGTAACCAGTTTAAGAGGTAAGAGTAAGAAGGACTTCCCTCCATCTCCCATATATATCTGCCTTTAAGAAAGTAAGAGTGTAGCCACTTAATCCACAAGGAATTCCTATCCTTTGGTATCTACCATAACCTCTTAAGGATATTTTACTGAAGAGATTAAATCCCCCTCCTCCTTAGGAAGACATATATCAAACCACTTAACTTTTGTAGTCCCTCTAGTTCCATTAGAGTGATTCCTTAGGAAATTATTGAATAGTCTTTCCACTGACCTAATTAGATTTTTTAAGAGGAAGATGTGTGAACTTTAGTAAATGTCCATTGAGTTAAGCACTGATTTAATAAGATAGACCTTGCCTGCATAGGTTAAGAATCTGTTCACCCATAAATTAATACTTCTTTGGATTTTTTCAATACATGGAGTACATTCCAAATATTTTAACCTTTGGTGGAGATATGTGAGTCCCAGATAACTCAAAGAAGGAGTTTTTATATCATCTTCGTGATGGAATCTATTTAGGATTCCAAGGAAGAAGCAACTTTTGAAATAAGGAATTGACTTTTGTTGAAATTAAAATGCAATGTAAACAAGCTTTTGAATATGTTCAGAGCATTTATGAAGGTTTAGATGGAGTCCAATTTAGCTACACATAATAGTATAGAATAGTAAGATCAATTTTCTACAAAGGATAGATTAGTAAGACCAATTTTCTTGCATCTTAAATGGAATCTGAACCTAGGATTAACCTCCACTTCCTGCTTAATGATAGAGTTAAGAGTTTTCATTCACAAAATGAACAGGTAAAGGGAACAAGGATGCCCCAGTCTGAAACCTTTAGTAGTCATGATATACTTTGAGGGACTTCCATTGATCAAAACTAAAAAGTTAACTGCAGATATACATTCTTTTAGTCAACTGATGAATATTCTTGGGAAATTATAAGCCTCTTATATAAGAAATTCCATCTAATACTATCAAAAGCCTTGTGAAATTCAACTTTGATAGTAATTGGGAGTACATTTGGATCTAGAATACCCCTTAAATAGTTCTTAGATAATTAGAATATTGTCACCAATCTGCCTATTGCATATGAAGGAACTTTGATTATCACTAATGAGTGGAGAGATTACATTCTTGAATCTTGAAGCAAGTAGTTTGGAAATGATTTTGTAGAGGAAATTAGTAAAAGTATTATGCCTAAAGTCATTGAAACATGAAGGGTTAGATCCTTTAGGAATCAAACGTAAGAAAGTTTTATTGATTTCTTTAAGTAGCTTCCCATTAGAGAAAAATTCATAAATTGTTTGTTTCAAATAGTTCCCTATAATATTCCAAGATTTCTGGTAAAAGAAGCCATTAAGTCCATCTATTCTAGGAGCTTTCATACATCCATTTTAAACACAATCTCCTTGTCTTCTATAGGTTTTGTTAATAGTGCATAGTCTTATGGGGTTATCTTTTTGGAGATGATACTAGTAAGGTCACAATTAGAACCACTATCTAGGCTAGGAATCCCAAACAAAGAAGTGAAAAACTTGATAGCCTCCTCTTAAATATCAGTCTAATTCTTCAATTGAATTATGTTATTGCTAGTTATAGCAAAGATTCTATTTTGATTTTTCCTCACTAAAATAGTGTTAAAGAAAAATTTAAAGCACTTATCACCATCTTTAAGCTAGTTGACCTTTGCTCTCTATTAGAGTTAGAAGGAGTGATAATTGAACCCTTATATAATTATAAAAGGGCTCTTTGGAAAGCAGTAGAGAATCTTGTGGAGACAATGCAAACAAATTCTAGACGTCAGATAGCTCTTTCCTTGTTGCTATTAAAGCATTTTCAATGTTGGAACCTCTCAAAGAATTGAGGAGTTTGAATTCAGTCTTGATTCCCTTTGGCTTTTGAACACATATGAATATTTTAGTGCCCCTAGATATACTTTCCATTCCTTTCCTGCATGCAATAATGAAACTAGGTTTATTAATCAAAAAATTCTTGAACCTAAAATGGAAAAACCTAACAAACTTCTGGAATAGCTCTTCAATCTTGATTAGAGTGTGATCTGAGAATAAGGCTTCTTTGAAATTAACAATACTATTAGGGAACTGAACTAACCAACTGGTATTTCAAAAGAGCTCTATCTAGTTTTTCCTAACAAACTAGTTAGAACTTTGTTTGGTAGACTAAGTGAACGACTGACCCATCTATTTCAAATTTGTTACAGCTAGATTTTCCACAAAATTATTGAAATCTTATAAGAAATTTCTTATATTATTGTTGCCTTGGGCTTTCGATAGATATAAGGTAGTATTAAAATCACCGTATAACAACCAAGGTTTTTCAATATTACTACTGAAATTGAAGAGGTTAATATCAATTTTTTAAAAGCAAAAATTGCTTGCATAAATGAAAGAGATGATAATGTCTATCTTCTCTTGAAGGATAAATAATTTGAGGTGAACAACTTGATCAGTTGTATTAATAAAATCCAATCGGGCAAGCTCAGAGTTATAACGTATGATGATTCTCCCAAAAGCCTGATGAGAACGATTGGAGAGCATATTCCAATAAGACCCCAAAATCTTCAATTTACTAATATATTTAGATTGTATTTTTGTTCCTAGTAACCCTACTATTAGAGGCCTCTCCCTCTTGGCAAAATCCCTTAATAGAACTTGCTTTGTTGGGCAATTTAATCTCTTCACATTCCAAACTATTATTGACATTTAATGCTTACTCTTGGAGTCGTAACCCCTGCTTTTGTGGGATCTTTTTTTATTAACTAGTTGAAATCGATCATGATTTCCTTCATTGTTATGTCCAATGTCATTCTTAGGTCAGGAGGCTGGTGGAGTAGCAGTATACCCTATGGAACTACTGTTACTTCTAGCACAAGTTGGATTGCTATTTTCTTTTGCAATTGGATTCCTTGTGCCTTTAACTCTTAAAGTGATCCCATAAAATTCAATATAACACTGAGTATTTCTTTTGGGGAACCTCTTCTAACATATAGAGCTCTTGATTGTCATGACAAATGTCAGTTTTCACCAAGGACAACTCCTAATTTAGTTAAGAATAGGTGACAGGTTCTGATTGCTTCTTGAGAACTACTTGCACTAAAGGTTACTCCAAACTAGGTTGCCAAGCTTGTAAGAAAAGGGGTTAATTCCCTATATGCCATAATCCTTCCTCGAGGACTTTGAGAGTTGTTGAAGTTGAGGTGAAAGTGAAGAGAATAAGATTATCCTCGATGGAAGAACATTAACCATTCCCTTATTTTTCTAGCTTTTATATGCCCACTCGTGGATGATAAGAAAAGGAGGACTTTGATTAAAGAAGAAGCCCACAAGAGTGGCTTCCTAGCTTCTAGATGCTTCTTCTAGTATCTTTAGCTCAAGATAAATAATAAGCTTCCCTTTAATCTCTTTAAGTGGTTTGAAAGTTAAGGTTGAAACATGGTTTTCTCTAAACACTTACTTCTAACTTCTCCGCTGGTTAGAAGGTGCTGAGAGGACAAGGAGAATGGGTTTAGCATAAGCGGTTGGTAAGGAAGTAGCTGACATAAGAGATGGCAAAGGTGGAAATTGACCTTTGCCCATAGCAGAAGAATTTGACATTGAAAAGGGGAAAAAGTTGAATAAGGAAAGAAAACAACTTTGCAGTTGGTGTGTCTAAAAAGGTTAGTACAAAAGGAGAAGAGGAAACTGGAAGGTTATGTAAAAAAACATGGAAAGGACTAAGTTACCCCTAGCCTAAACCAAAGGCAAAAGTGTGAGGTACAAGGAAATGTGGAAGAGCAAACTAAGAGAGGCAAGTAGAAGAGAAGAAGTCGGGAGAAGCAGAAGCATAGTATCAGTAACAATAGTAAGAGTTACTTGGATGAACAATATGGCCAACCATGGAGTCATAGAGCCAAAATTTGAAGTTGCATAACCTCATTCAAACAGTTCGTTATTTGTTGAGAGTTTTTGGTTTTCCTTACTGATGTATACAGAAAAGGAATGGAAAGTATGTGTTAGTTTTCGTATTGATGCACTCCATTCCTTTCCTACATGCATCAGTGCCAGTCAATTCAATTTTTTATTCATTGCTAAAAGGTATAAATCATTTTTTAATAGTCTCATAATTACCTTCATTTTTTAAATATCAATTTTCATTCATAATATAATTTGTTATGTAAAAATATTATATTAAATTTTAAATTCTCTATTTTTTTTTTACTTTTATCATAGCCTCTCTTCCATCCTTTTTTAACTATTTTGTGTTTAGAGGATGATTGAACTTATGTCTTGCATATTTCATTTTGTGATCGAATGCTAATAGTTTGAATTTTTTAGTTTTCTCTCATTTTCCTTCCGAATTGCTAAAGTTGGATAGAAATTTTTTTCTTTATAGTACTTTCTATAAGAGCTTATTATTCTATCTTCACATCAAAAATTAGCTTGATTATGTCATTTTTGTTGTATCTTTCTGGATGGAGGATTACACTTTCTCCATACCCCAATCTAAGGCAAAATTTTCAATCTTAAGGAAAGTATAGATAAAAGGAAAAGGGATAATTATAAAAAAAATTAAAATTTACTCAATTTTGCAATACTAGCTCAAACTTTAAAAATTGACGCTAAAAATACCTTAACTTTCAATTTGTTACGAAATAACTTGATGTTAAGTTTTTTGTTTGTAACATTCCGTTACCGATGTGAGGGCATATCGGTAATTTGGATGGATTGAGCAGTGAGTGCATTCATAATTAAATTGCACGTATAGTTTGCCTCATCAGTGATAAATGAGATAAATTGCACATGCATACATAGTGACATGCATTCATGATTGTTCCAGCATTTAATTGTG
>JANIHY010000208.1:40509365-40519916 GCA_027479065.1 Erythroxylum brevipes
ATAATAATAATAATAATAATAATAACAAAAATGATTATCTCTATAACACTATTTTCTCCAAATTAACAAACCACAACCTTATGGTTTTTTATGATTTTTATGGATAAAAGTGAGTTTGAGAAGTAATTATTACACATTAGTAATAATAGGATCATATAGAAATTACAAATGCTTGGTGTATTGTGATAGAACATACCTTTAGTGGCCTTGGGTGGAGAGGAATGATCATCTTTTGGTGTATTACCTTAGCTAGGGCCATAATTGACTGTTGGTGTATTAAAATCGTCAGCTTCATGCAAAACGCTCTTAGTGAGGAGTTTTTAAAAAATCAGTTGAGTGGGTTTAATCCACCAACTCAATTAGCTAATTACCAATCATATCTGTTAGAAATTTGACATAGTCAAACAACTAACACTTGTCAATCCTCCAAAAATGGTTGATAAGTTGTTTACCAAACAAGGCTTATATCGATGCCTAGCCGGTTCATTTCTCTCCCTTTGTCCCTCTTCACAATTCTTTAAAAATTAGGCAACAATCTTTATTTACTACTTTAAAAACTTGTAAGTTTATTCACGATGAAAAGAACCTCCTTAAGACATCAAGACAAAATATTTTTTGTCATATTTTAATGATGAAGGTAAAAATTATTGCCTTCTTGCTTTTCTCATAGTGTCATGTTCTTATTTGGGATAAAGTCATGTGGGCAATAAGTGGTTAGGTTTTTTTTTCCACATTTGTCAATTGGAATTCATATATGAAAAAGGGACTCATAAAAAACTGCCAAATTAATTTTTTAAGGGATAACAAATTCTAAAGTTCCAAACCTTTTGAGATTTTTTCAAATCAATATCAAATATTTTAAGATTTTTAATTAAGTAATTGTTGGACCCCAAACCTTTTTATTAAATGAGAAATTGTTGGCGATTATTCATGTGTAGAAAAAGGGGGGACTCTTGAACTTGAAATGAAATAAAAAAAGATGATTTAGACACAAGATGGGTTATATGTGATATGTTGGAAGTTAAAAGTTGAAAGATGAAATTGAAAAACATTTATTGAGTATGCTTCGGTGTTTCTCTAGAAGGAAGTTTTAGCAAATTCCTTCAATTTGATGGTTAGAAAAATGTCCTAAAGCAAGCATGAACTAAAATGAATTTTTGGGGCATTGATAGATTATTTTATGATTTTGAGGAATTAATTGACATGTTAATATGAGAAATTAACATTTTAATTTGAGCAAGATTATATGGCATAGGTTGATTGGATTTAAATTGAATTAAGGTGGTAATTTATGCATGAGGGCAAAATTGGAAGACCACTCAAGTATTTAAGTTGCAAGGCATCTAAGTAAGGGCATAATGGACATTGTCCAAACAGAAGTGGTATAAAAGGCAAGAGAATGAGTTGTCCTTCATTTTACAAGAGGCAAGAACGAAAATAGAGAGAAAGAGGGAGAGAGAGTATCGTATGGGAGAAAAGAAGAGAAGGAAAATAGGGCTTGTTTAGGTTTTGATTTTTCTAAGTCTTCAAGAGGGGTTTTGGAGTAATTTCAAGAAGGAAAAGCTAGAGGAAGGTTCAAGCTTCCTTTGAAGCCAAGAAAATCCTTTGTTGGGTGAAGATTCAAGGTAAGTGATTTTTTTTTCAGGTTTTGGATTTTTGGAGTGTTTTTGGTTCAAAAAGCTTAGGAAATGGATGGGTCTAAGGATTCTATGATCAATTTTATGAATATGTGTTATGGGTTTTTCAATTTGAACTCCTTGTGATTTGGGAATTTTGTGTTATTGATGAAGGGAATTACGGTTTATGTTAAAGGGGATTAAGAGAGGCAAGAGGAATCAAGATCAAGGGGAGGCAATTTGAGCCAATTCTCAAGCAAGGAATTAAGGTGGGTGAAATTTTTTATAATTAGGTTAATAAGCCATTAAATGTTCTTCAATTAGTGATTTTTCCCAACTACCTCATAAATGAGCATTTATTGTTCTTTACATGATCGAGAATTTTTCATATGTTGTGGTGTCTGAATTTTGGGAATGAGTTGAAATTGCTTTGAAATTATTGTATTTGTTGCTTTTGATTGAGTTGAAAAATGGCTTTTATGATTGACATGGGATTGTGGTTGTGAAATTGTGAAGCATGTCATGTTAATAAAAAACAAGCTTTCAAGAATGTGCCATTTGGGCAAAAATGTTTTCAGTGCATGAATTACATGTTATGTGGGTTCGGTATAGTCCAACCAAGAAATTGTCATGTGCACGTTGATCAAGTCAAGGCTTCTCCCGCCTGCCCGCTAGTGGCACGGAGCTTCTTCAAGGACTCCCTCAAGTTTACAACTACACAAGGTCATTATATGGAATTGTGTAGTTCATCATGTTTATAGACTTGCCAAGCCATTTTTGATGTGCTTATGTGTTTACATGTATTGACAAGTTTGAGAAATGCTTAACTTATGTGAATTGTGAATGAGTTTTGACAAAGTTGAGAAATATATGTTTTATGGACTTTTGTGAGAAATTGCTTTAATCAAGAAGGTTTTCAATTGTTTTTGCTTATTTCCGATTATAAACATGTTACCCACGAGCTTTCGAGCTCACCCCCTCTCTTTCCCCATCTTAAGGTGAAGAACAAGAGATCAAGTAAATAGTGAATCAAGGACTAAATCCGAATTTGCATGTTTTGTTTTAGTTTGGAGAGATTTATGTATACAAAGCTTTAATTACATTTTGAGCAATTATTATTCAAGTATCTTATGTACTTTAGAGAATCTGGAGCATTAATGTATTGTGGCTTCGAATGCCATTGAAGTTTTGTGATTTCTTATTTGTTATTAATGAATTACGAATGATGTATGGATGAGCATGATGAATGTTGAGAATGAATGGTAGGTATATATCTACATATGTATTTACATCAGTGAGGTGTTACGAAAAAAGACACCTAGGAATGGCATAAATGATGAGATGTTAATAAATATGAGAAGTCAAATGAATTGAGATTAAGGGTTGGATGAATTCCAACTGGTAGTTAAATTGTTATGAATGGTGTGCAAGTAAGGAAGTGAAGTTGGGACCAATTTCAAGTTTTCATAAGGGTAAATTGGGTGTTTTGAGTTCACAAGAAATTCTGTATTAATCTATGATGATTTTGATCAAGATGTCTTAATAAGAGTTATAGATGATCCTCTTAGCTTTCCGACGCTATATAGTATGCAAATTTAGGATATCGGAGTGAAAAGATATGAGCATTATAAGTGAAAATGTTGTACAGGAAGTTTAAACATGACAATTATGGTGAATGATGAGAGTTTGAGTTTGTGGTGATTTATTTGAGTTGCATTTTGGGAGTTTGATGAACCCAAAGTGGAAATTGAATATTTTAGGAGTGTGATTGCATTAGAAGAAGTGAATTAGTGAAGATTTTAAGTGTATATGATGTTAGATTGGATGTAGGAAGCATTGGAGAGTGTTTGGGGGGGTTTTGGAAACTCCCATGTCCGTTTAACGGACATTAGGTACGTTTAACGGTCATTTACAAGTCAAAAAGGACCCCATGCATCACCCATGTTCGTTTAACGGACTTGGTGTCCATTTAACGGACTCTCTCGGGTGAGAAAGTGCATTTTGGCCCTACAGTGTCCATTAAACGGACATGCGTTTCCGTTAAACGGACACTCACGGGTCAGCTTTAGTAAATCATGATTTTTGACTATTTTAGAGGCAAAATCTGACTTTATAGTCTTCATAAAAGTTGTAGATCTAGAAGTTTCCTTTCAAATGGTCTAAGAAAGAAACTAATCCGACATTTTTGGTGAAATTTATGGCAATCGTGCCATGACATGTTACTGAATGATTGAGGTTATGAACATGTTAGGTTCTTTCGATCATAACTCGCTCATCCGACTTCCGAATGAAGTGATTCATGAAGCGATGGATTCCTAAGACATGTATTTATCTCTCCATGAAATTTGGTAGCTTTTGGTTTTGAGATGAAAAAGTTTGATTATAAGAAATTGAGAGGTCAGTTTAGAGAGCATAATTGAGGAATAAACACACTTTGGAATTTTAAGTATATCTTGAGCTATGTAGCTCCAATTGAGGTGATTCTTACTTCAAAACAAATTAGAGACTTAAAGCTACAATTTATTTGAATAAGTCAACTTATGATTTTGGTGATTATTTAGTGTGCGCTCAGCACCATTGTGGAATGACAGTAAATGACCCTTCAGGAAAATAAGCTCAAGGTTTGTGTCTCCGAATGTTGGGCTCCGGGAATGGGGTCCATGAGTATGGTGACTAATTTTATGTGGGCACGCCATTGAACAAATAGTGAGAAAAAAAATTATTGGGATTTTATAAGAATGAGAATGAACCGATGAAACTCAAGTTTCATAATTTCGCAAGATTTGAGCTCTGGAAGCAAGCGGGGTCCAACAGATTTACATGAAAAACCCTCCAGTGTAGACGAGAAAACCATAGCCAAATCGACGAGCAAATTCACTAAACTCAAATAAGGATTTACAAAGTTTGATCTCTCTCCCCACAATACGTTTTTGTCTCACAAAGTTTTAGGATTAAAGTTGAAGTAATAATCAACAAACACTTGAACCAATCCTAAAAACATTAAAAAAGATGACAATACTACACTACTTGCCTTCTCTCTATTTTTCCTCAATTTGGACATTATAATCATACTCTCATACAAAACCTATATATTTTTCTCTTTTATATCACGAAATAAATTTTTCTACACCGTACATAGTCATATGCACCTCCTTACTCACAGATGTACACAATCACAAAAGAGATACACGATCGTGTATGTTATAAACACGACTGTGCACACGACATTGTATTTCTTTCCTCTTCACGTGCTTCATACAGTTCTAGAGACCTACACTGTTGATTTAGCTGTGTAAGTTAAGAACATGAGTGTGTGTCACTTTACATGAGTGTGTAGACTTACACAATTAATATACATGGCTGCTACACCCTCGTGGCTCCCTTTGGAAAAGCTTCATCCATCTTGTCTTCACTTATTTGTCATCTCCGTGAACCATAAAAGCTTCAACGATTATCGAAATTCTCAAAATAGAGAGTTGGAAATGCAACAAACCTAAGAACTTCCCCAAATAGTGAGCTGTAATGATATGTATTTCGAGAAGCTCCCCAATTCCCTGCAAAAGATGTATTGGATGCCCTAAATGTCCTTTTCTTTGCTCAAAGATTAAGTAGACGAAACCATATATTGTAGCTTTGTTTTGTTTTGGTCGTTAGGTGATCCTCTTTTTCGAGATAATTAAGCTTATTATTAGTCACTTCTTTTAATTTCTATAAAAAAATTGTACGTTCATTTGAACACTTGTTGTCTTGATGGCTTTACCTTTATCCGTTAATTTTGGAATTGTAATACGCAGATTGAGGAGAAGTGAGTTGAACAAAATCCTCTGAAGGACGAAATGAGAAACCCCATAAACTTATTGAATGAATATAAGAACTTATGTTTTATGCACAAATAAAATAATTCCCTGTACACGAACAAACTCTAAAAGCTAGATTCCCCACCTCAACCGTATAAGACTTGTCTGGCTGATGCATAACCCATGAGTCGATGGAGTGGCGAAACTCCAGCCTGCCTTTGATCAGGAGGTCCAGCTGCATCCTTATGCTTGTTTTGGGACACATTTCTTTGAGTTGGAGTGTCGTTGAATGATGCATGGGAAAAAGAGGGATCCCTGTCTGCGACTGTGGTGCTTTCGCTGAGAGAGAGTCCGTATTCATCAGAATATGACATGGGATTTGCATGCCGATTGCCATTTTGAACCAGTGCTCTCCTCCTCCTCCTATTAGTAGTTGTAGCACCATTGTCCTCGTCAACCTCACTTGGTGGAGGAGTATTGGTACCCGGCATGTAAGGAATAAGATGAGATCCGCTGACTAGAGTAAATTTAAGTGCCTCTGAACAACCATAACATATAACCCTATGACACCTTCGTTTAATGAGGAGAAAATCTGATGATAGGTGCAGCAGATTTAGGCAACGAGGACAAGTTATAAATGGAGCTCCACCTGCCATCGGCCTGACGTGCCTCTTAGCTGAATAATTTTTCTCCGTCGAGTACTTCTTCACTTCATCAACTCTATAGCTCTGATTCTCAGAATAGGCTCCAAGGCTGTTATATTGAAATTCAGATTCCACGGGCCGTAAGGGACTCGAGGGACAAGAGAGGTACAAGTTGATGTCGGGATGGACACTGCATAAACCTTTATTATGCCGTATGCCAGGAGGCATCTGTGCTGATCTCCTCAAGTCTTCGGGACAGCAACACAATGAATGATCAACTTGGTGCCTAAAGTTTGCTGCCGCTGCTGAGAACGGTGTTCTCCAGTGTTTGTTCTTGTGAGGCCAATTTTTCAACTCTCTAACTCCCGCAGCATAGTCATAACGATTATAAAAGCTTTCCTCCTCCGAGAACTCATCTTCATGGGACATAGAAATCCCCAGATCTTGCCCAGTTCCAGAAGAAAGTCTTCCATTTCCCTTCTCATTCGGAATAGACACTTTCTGCAGTTGATCCTTCAACTCATGAACAATTCTTAACAGTTTCAACTTCTCCTGTCCGGTGTATGCAAGCCTGTCATGTGAATTAAAGCCTGCATTGGAATGGAACTCATTATGCAATGGATTGGAAGGACCACCAGTTTCATAGTCAGCAGCCATATTCCTTTGACTGAAAGTCAGCTTAGACTGGCATTCATCTTCTTGTAATCTTCTCCAATCTCTAGTTGAATGATGAAGTCTTGCAGGATCTGGCAATTCATCTTGATCCAACATGATTAATTTCCTGTCATTTTGTGTCTTATCAGAAAGAAGCGACGGATAATTTCTTGATAGAATTTGCCTTTCAAGAATACCACTTGCAACTATATTTTCCCTTTGAAAATCCTCATCAGAAGTAGAATGGTGCACAGGCCTATAAACTTTTCGGTATGAATTTTTGCGGTGATTAGATAATTGGTAATCGGTTCCTTCACAAGAAGAAACAACATCATCATAATAAGCACGAGAACTTCTGGTCGTTGGGGATTTAGACAAATCAACGAGGGTACCACTGAGCTCAGAGCTTGGATCGACATCCGTTGTATCAAAGGTTTCTGTGGACCTTACACATTCAAAGACATGATAATTACTAACATCAGGATACCTCAGCTCTTCATTAGGAGAAGCAACAAGAGTCTCTGCTGCTACACACGTTCCTTCTAGCATATTAGATCCCTTTGTGTCAGCCAACTTCTCAGTGTGACATTTTCCGGAACTAGAACTAGAACTGTTTTCTGATTCTATTTTGGCATTTACTCCAGAAGATGGTGAGCTTTGATCATAAAGCTCCGCATCTGAATCACCACCACTAAACAGGAACATCTCTTCAGTCCCACGATGTGTAGGTTTGACTAATGAAGAAACCTTTTTGGACATTTTAGGCTGTTCAAGGTTGCAACCCAGAGGTTTGTTTTGATGATTTCTTTTTGTAGGACTTCCGTTCGATAAATTCACAACCTCAAGAAACCCAAGTTTACTTTTGTTTCTCTCATCTTTATGGTCTCCGTTTGAGAAGTTTGAACTTCCAAGCTTGTCATTACCTAAATAAGCAGATTCATTTTCAACGCTTCCATTGTTTTGGTCTTCATCTTTCAAATTTATGCTACCGAGCTGCTCAGTATCGCAACTGTCATATTTTATCTGGTTGTTTGCATTGATATGGTCTAAAGAGCATTCCCCCGAGTGATGAAAAACTGCTTCATGACTGGACCTGGTAGACTCCTTATCTTCGTAAGCACAATTTTTATTGTCCCTCTGAAATGCAGCACTCATACCATTTTCCAGCAACGCTAATGTCCTTTTTTCATTGTGCCTCCAACCTTTGGCTTCATTAAAGGAGAAAAATAAGATGAACTGCAGATGATACGACGGGAGGGGAAGTGATTTCAATTAAAAAAAACGTACAGACAGCAAAAAGATATATAGCCTACTTTGCATTGAGGAGTTATCAGATAGTCAGTGGCAAAATGGATGTATTTTAGAGTCCGTATTACAATGGATTCATCAATTACTCTGAACATTAACACAAAGAAAGGTGGCGATACTCCAACATTTCGATGTTCTGCTGAGGTTCATAGGAGATAAGACATGACAGAGGCATACTAAGGATCCCACTTCCTAACTGGGGATACCTAGGCTACTATTTCTTAAAAGAGACAACTTTGAATGAGACAGACAGATATGCACCTTGGAGACGCGTTCCACAGCCACCGCATTCATAAACTGGAAGATCCTGCAATTCGGGAAGAATCTTCCTACACTTGGGGCATTTAACAAATCGAATCTTGGCAGCCCCCACACTACTCATGACCGTCTCCTACTCTTATGCCTCCGGACGCTGGGGGGCTTCCACCATAAAACTTCTGGTGATAATGGTTCCAGTGATGAATAGTCATGAAGTAGACTCAACCATCTTTGTGCTCCGAGCTTGTTCAGTCGAAGTCAACAAGGCTATACACAACCTCCTGCTACTATTAAGTAATTAAACAATTACCAATTTCTTCTGAAGCTAAAAAGCATCAAAATTCAAACAATTAGATCCACAAAGGAGCCAGTCAATCACTGATTTCCATACAATCATCAACCATGTAGTTATAATAAAAAATAAAAAAGAAGATCCAATCCAAACCTTTGATCTGCAGCCAAAGGGTTCTTCTTGTGATGTTTTGGATCTGATCATGAGCTTAGTTTAGAGTGTGAAGCAAGTCCTAACATATCAGTTGATGATTAAGAGAAGAAAGGAGCAGAGAGGGAAGAGATAAAATGTTAAAGAGAAGAAAGAAGACGAAGAAGCCTAGTATGAGTTGATGATTAAGAATGCCATTACTTTGATTGCTACAGTCCACAGAGAGAGAGAGAAGCAGCGCGTTGAAGGCATTTAAAGTTCAACCTCCTACTAATACAGGTCAGGTCGTTCACAGCTTGCCTTGCATTATGAAAGTAATATCTTTGCATTTGGTCTTCATTTTCGGAGAGTCTTTGTCCAATCTTTCAAAAGTTCTAGTTAGTTATCACATTTTGACTTTTGGTAATGTTCGTGCTTATAATATGTGAATTGGGGATTAGTCAAGGGGACACTTGTTAATCTGGCGAATTGTAATCTGCCAGGTGGAGATCTCCCCATTACTAATGCAATTCATGGCATCCACAAACGCGCACGGCTACTGTCAAAGGCTCACAGCCACAAAGTCCACCATTAGCTGTCAAGAACAACTCATCGTTTGTTTTTTTTGTCTTGAAAACATTTTGTTCCCGGTTTGTTGTATCTTTCCATTCTTAGCTTAGACTTTTGAATGAAATGATTATAATAATGCTTTTAAAAAAGGGATTGAGGAGACATTTTTATTTTTTTATATCATAGTCAACAACCCTTTTTGTTCTACTTGATAATATTCCACCTTAGACTATATCTCCCTGTCCCTCTCTCTCGCTCTTTCCCGGTAGACAATCACAATTCAAATGATGGAAGTCAAGTCCACCCAATAGAAGTCAAACAACAAGCATTCTCAAGCTTAAACATTATTTTAGCAACCAAAAGGTTAAAGCTGTAAATTGCTATTAAACATTTTGTAAAAAGTTTAAGTTATTCTGTTTATTTTTAATATCGTTTTATATTTTAATATTTATAAAACAATGTTATTTGCACCTTAAAACTTAATTTTGCTATTTCTTTGAAAAATTATTATTAAGTCATTTGACGGGGTATGCTAATTATGTAAGCAACATAACATCATTGAATATTAATATCAAAATTAAAAACTTAAAATACTTAAATTATTATGTCCATCCATTCCTTAATTGATAGTGGCAATAGATCGCCATGGTTACCCTGTAGTTGAGAAGGTAGTTAAATATCACCACTACAACTTAGATTCTATCAACTCTTCATGTTCTTACACCATCAATTCTTACTCGAACCACCCTCCACTTTTTTCCTCTTCTTTGTCGGATCAATTCATTGATCGAAACAATTAAGCTTTATCATAGAAAATGGTATCTTCTATTAGTTTATGCCTTTACAGTTAATCAGTTGGCTGCAATTTTAATATATGAAGTTATTATGTAATTAATAAAGACATTCTTTATCTTTATGCACTATGTTAATTATATTTGACATTTTATGTAACATTTTGTTACCCATATTAAGGCTAGAATAGTAAATTATGCTAAATTTATGTGAAATTAGGGGGAAAAAGCACGTTATGCAGAAGTTAATTGTGACATACACATTTATTTTGCATATTCATATGATTGTACATACATTTATTAGCATTTCCAGGTAAATTTGATTTATAAGTGAAAATTGTGGATTAAATTAGAGTGTATTAATTTTGATTTGACAATTTTGGTATATTTTGGATATTTTGAAAATTTTAGTGAATTATTTGAACTGAAAATTTATTTGGTGGTAAACATTTTTTTTTGGGGACTATTAGTAATATTTTGAAATTTTAGATC
>JANIHY010000208.1:40751629-40767324 GCA_027479065.1 Erythroxylum brevipes
GTTAATAAAATTTCAACTCAGGGTTTTTTTTGCTAATTTTTATATGTCAAGGTTTTTTTAGCAACTTATGAATAACATAGGGTTATTAAGGCAATAAATTCTATCTATTTACTCACTTCATCCGACTCAATATGTATCCTTTTAATTCGCTCTAACATTTTTAGATAAAACTTGTCAATGTATCTTTCATGTCATCTTATTTGAGGTCTATTATTTTATATTTAGGTGACACGAATTTATCTTAGTTGAATATTTTTAATATTAGGTGAGTTCAACATCTTTAAATGTTCTAGCTTATAACATACATATTTATAAGATTTTAGAATATATTCTTTACAATTAGGGTTTAATTTCTTATTCTAATGCTTATAAATCTTGCCACTGGCTTCTACAAATATAAGTCGAAGTCCGCCGTTTTCCCCTTCCAGTGGGTTTTAAAATAATATTAAACTAACCTTGGCCAGAAGTCAATATGATTAAGTGGAATAACATGAATATAAGAAGTAATGTAACCACTAACTAGACACGTATAGGAAGAACTAGTCAATTCTAATCATATGTCTGCAGAATATATTTATAAATACAAATTTCACGAGACTATTATTTCACCTTCCACTTCCAAATATCATCCAAAAGAAGTGGATTTCAGAGAATCCATTTGGCATCTTTTGAGTCGTCCTTGCCTCATTCGCACAGCAGTGAATGACAGAATTGACAGAAGACCTTTATTCTGTGATTCTCTCACTAAAATTCATTGGAACAAGCTGTAGGATTCGCAACATACTATGCGGGGAACCGGAGTAGATTACAGCTCTGAAGAAATGGTAGACAGCTTCCCATGGGATGGGCCACTGCCCCCCGCTCAATATGTGGTCAACATCAACCTTGATTAGGTGTATTTATTTCTTTTTCAGATATTTGCCTCACATTTTAAATAATTTTTAAAGAAATTTTTTATCGAGTCTTTTTTTTTATATCTTTGACCAAGATATCCACCGACGACGAATTTAGTGACTAATCCTCTGCTGATAAAAAAATACTTCACAAAATAGGACAACTGGTCCAAAGATTTAAAGATGCTATATACTCAAAGTTAAGAATCAAACTCAGATCTTTGGTAAAGGGTGGATAAATCCCTTAGTACTTAACCACACCCCTAGAATTTTTATCAAGTCATTTTGAACCTTAAACATGGTAAAATTGAACAGGTGAATAACTTTATAAAAGGAAATGCAAAATGATGCAATCCCATTTCCAATGTAACAGAAAAATCCAACAACGCCCACTCAATCTTTAAATGAAGATAAAGAAGAAAAGCTGCTTGATGACCCAAATAATTCATACGAAAAATAACAAAGAAAGTTGCCTTTTTCCTCACTCACAGTTCTTTGGTCACACAAAAACACAATTTAAGCAAATGAAAAAAAAAAAAAAGAAGAAATATACTGGCAAAGTCTCAATTTCTGAGCATCTCTACTTGTTATGGCACGAGAATTGTTGTTTTGGTTGCTCTTGAATGTCCACTAAACGTGAGGACATAAATGGTGATATTGGCTAAATGCCTTTTCTCAAATCCATTAAGTAATGTTTGCGGCCACTCCTCCGGCGGCAACCCTGATATTTACTCCAATCTCATTTACACATTTCATAATAAATTAATAAAATATACGGATAAAAATGAGTGAGGGTATGCACAGGAAGAATGAAATAGAGGATCTGTTCTTCATACTCTTGAGTAATACTCGGTAAGCTCAATTCAAAATATAATAAATGATCCATTGTAAAGAAGAATGGACATTGCATAAAATAAGACATGTAATGTGGTCAATAGTGATTATGTTTATCTAATGAATAACTCTTTTCAACGCCAAGCAAATACATATTTCTCTTAAACAATCAAAAAAAAAAAAAGAGTTAGAAGTATTCTTGTATAGCTTCTTATTTTATTACTTAGAAGGCTGCTTATAATTGATGTTCCTTCCTCAACTTATATATTGGGATTCATTACCTTGTTATTCTATAACAGATATGAAAAATATGGATATTGAAAAAAAATAATTCTTTATTTTAACTTATACAACTAATATAAATTCTTCATATTATATACTTTACAAAAGCCTTTAAAGTAATATTAAAAAATTAAAATTTTGTCACTATGCATTAACTCTAATATATTAAAACTATGTATAAAAAAAACAATGGGCAGCTAAACCCCAATCTTTCAACATATTACTGAACTTTAGATGACAATGTGATATACACTTTTTTTTTTCTTACAATGGGAAAGAGAAGCACCGGGACAAAGAAAAGAAGATGAACGCGTATTTCGTGCAAGTAATTTGGAAATATGTTAAATGTAATGCAGGCAGCGTGTCTACGACTACAATGACAAGTTGTATTTTGAATATTAATTCCAAAGCTTCTTGTTTTCTGCTTGCTTATTATATATTTAATAGTTGAAGAAAATAAGAAGACAATAAATGGAGGAAAAGAACAACAAAATGAGGAAATAATATTGTAATATTAAGTAGGAGCCGGCTACATTTGTTTAATTAGTAATTGAAAGCTACCTTCCCTGTTCTCTCACCCCTTTATCTCATTGACGTCATGATTTGCCGAATATGACTTTTCTTTTTGGTTGTGGGTCAATGCACACAACCTTTCTCCCGCGTGTACGTTTCTCATCTCTCTTTTTCACAAATAGCAAAAGTTGCCTATTTTTATAGGTAAAAATATGTCGAAACACTTGCATCTACCATGAACTCTTTAACCTGATTGATGGAGTTTATCATAACAATAAAAGGGATTGGTCCATCATGATAAGCCTGGTCAAATAAATGATTGGCTTTGCCCTTGGTTCTGTAGATATGAGAATTATGCTTAACCAAAAGTGTAACAGTATAAAGTCATATATCACAAGATTGATTGTCTAATGTCTTAGTTGTCTCAACTTTACAAGTAATTAATCAAGTTAAAGATCAGCATAAAACAACAATTGGCAAATGATGACTTGGAAACAGAGACGAATTGGGTTCCAACTATGCTGTTAACAGACAAATCTCCATTTTCAAAGAATGAGTCAGAAGAACGGCCATAAAAAATACCTTTATTTAGGAATTATTTATGTGTAGAAAGAATATAATTCATATAGATAATAGTCACATCTTTCTCATTTCCTTATGTACTGTTAAGCATGAATGGTCTCGCTCCCTCTAGTTCTGGCGAGGTTCTCTCCAGGCAAAAGTGAAGCCGAATATGCAAGAGGGAGAGGAGACAACTCGTAACTGTAATAATAACATGGTAGGTGCAGAGGTCCAAGTAGAGATAAAGGCAGGCACAGGCACGGGCACAGCCAAGGCTGTAGTAAAACAACACTTCGTGTTTGTTCACGGCATAGGCGGAGGAGGATGGTGCTGGTACAAAGTTCGGTGTTTAATGGAGAATTCAGGCTATGAAGTGTCGTGTGTTGACCTTAAAAGTGCTGGTATAGATCCAGCTCATGCCGACTCAGTCCTCAGTTTCGATGACTATAACAAGCCACTCATTGATGTCATCTCATCCTTACCCGATCATCACCAGGTAAATTATATCTGTAGGCTATAGATATTAGTATTACTATTATATATCACTATATGCGTGTATAATAGAAGAGTTGTGTTGAGCAGGTGATACTGGTAGGACATAGTGCTGGAGGGCTAAGCATAACTCAAGCCACTCACAAGTTTCCTAACAAGATTCGTCTTGTTGTATATTTGGCTGCCACCATGCTCAAGCAGGGTTTCTTGACACATCAAGATCTTGAAGACGTATATTTCCTTTCCTTTTAGTATATTCCTCAACATACATTTTCTTTTTTGTCTTCAAATTAAACGTTAAGATTTGAAAACAAATTAATATAATTTCCATGTGTTTCTTAATAATTCCCACTTTTACTACTTGTTATGTTTCGTCCATGACCACCAGGGGGTGCCCGATTTGTCCTCATTTGGAGACGTGTATGAGCTAGGCTTTGGGTTGGGAGATCGGCAGCCTCCAACCAGTGCTATTGTGAAGAAAGAATTCCAGCGCAGAATCATATATCAAATGTGCCCTCCAGAGGTATGCAGCGGGTAGTTATTTATTTTACTCTTCACTTGCATGTATTACAAATAATATCTGTTTGGTCCAGGATGCTACCTTGGCAGCCATGTTATTGAGGCCAGGACCCCTCCTGGCGCTGCAGTCCGCCAGATTCACGGCGGAGAACGATACTATAGATGAGGTGCCCCGTGTATACATTAAGACAATTCACGACAATGTTGTCAAACCTCACCAACAAGAGGCGATGATACAGAGGTGGCCACCGTCTCAGGTTTACGTCTTGGACAGCGACCATAGTCCCTTTTTCTCTTCCCCTTTTCTGCTTTTTGGCTTGCTTGTCAAGGCAGCTGCTTCCGTTGTTTCACCTACGTGTAACTAATAGATAACAGGGGAAATCTCAGATTGTTCTCTTCGGTGATTGAATAAAGAGATATTTATTGTTCTAGGCATCAAATGTGGATTTCAAGATTTTCAAGTCAGCTACAAATACTTGTCTTGCCATCAAATTATGAAGGGGAAAACGATTTTTTAACCAAAATTGCACCTAGAAACCGTCGATTCTGTGCTCAGTAATGAGACGATTACATGAAAGGCCTCCATCGAACCCATAGGAAGTGTCCAAGGGATTCCACAGCACATATAATCGCGGACATTGATGCCGCTAGAAACAACTTTTGAAAGAAAGAAGACTCACATAAGCTCAAATCAAAAGGTCAAAGTAGAAAAAAATCCTCCTAAAAGAAAAGTTCCTTAATTGCATCCAGTGGGCGGTTTCAAAATTTTAATTAGTTGAAATTTACTCAGCAGGATATACATTGAAGGTGTGGCAAACTGAAGTCCAGGACATCAAAATGAAATCGAAGGGGCAAAAGCAAAACCTGACAGGATGGAAGGGACATGAACAAGTAGGTTTGCACAAGAAGGTGAACCATTAGCCTTCCTTTCCATGCTTTTCAATTGCCCAGAAATGTTCTATTTCTGGTTCATGAAGTTCTCTTTCAGCATCTTTTTCCAGCTAGGTGAAAATCATCAAATTCCTTACTAGCTGTCATTGCTTTCAGCACAGGATTTCCTTGTTCAAAGATTAGCTCACCAACCACCTCTGTACTCTTCTTCATTCACAGCTACAATTAGTAGCTGGTTAGGTCCAGGTTCCACGGAATATCAACTTCAACAGCCTCATATCATACTGTTAAGGAAGATAATATTAGATACTAATGCAACGACTACACTATTCAAGTACCTACAACCGTTAAATACATCATGAGATGAATCACATGGAAACTGTAGTTAGATGGGTGCAGTTCCCAACCCTTTTTCTTTCTTTTCTGGTAACAGAAAATTGTCTAAACTAGAGAAACCAATCGAATCTTGCCAATAACCCACATAGTTTCGCAACCTACAATCAGCATTGCATGTATCACAAAAATGAGCATTATAAGCCACACAAACAGAATTGCTGCTAGTGGGAGAAAAGTGACTTTCCCTCAACAAGTTAAAATCCACAAAGAAGTCAAGGTTGCATGTGTAGTGAATGTTTCTCAAATCACCCAACTATAATATCATGAATTTCAAACTATAATATCTGTCTTTGATCATACACATTCTATCAAACAAGATACTTTTTGGTAACTATTTCAGACAACACACTGGTAGATACAACAACAGCATTGCTTTATTTTCTCTGATCAATATAATTTAAAGTAACAAAAGACTTAATATTATAGTTGAAAATATGGCATTTAACAATCTCTAATTGTTGACCCATCAACCTTGTAGGTTAAATCAAACTTATAGATAAACACGTGATCTTTCAAAACATATGCATTGTTAATCAATTAAATTACTTACTTGAATTTGAATGTATTTTCATTGATTAAAAGACATTTGTAAGCAACTTTACTTTCTCATAGAAATTATCCCTTTTATTTATTTGTGTTTCTTTTAGATGATAATCTTTAGTTTATTTAATTGACTATCTCATATTTATAGATAATGTCAAGATTATTAACTATTCTTTAACAGTCAACAATCAAAAGGTCACACTTCAAACTCATCAGGTATGCTTATTTTTATTATCATCTCCTATTCACACTTGATGAGTTTAGTTAACAAAATTTAAGCATGTTCTCATATTTGTCCTATAATCCATATAACCAGCATCTGTTAAAAATATATAATGTCTAGATTAATAAATCGATCCTTGAGTATATTTTGTATGCTATACCCTAGTTCATATCACACATTTAAATTTCCTTTAATTTCATTTGTTTTATTGTGTTACAAAAATATTCAATTTCTTACTAAGAGTGGATATTAGTTTTGAAAACATGAGTCACTAATCAAAAATGATTTAATTTACTTTCCTAGTATTGTCCGATTAGATTGCATCAAACATAAGCTTCTGGTAATGTTTTAAAGTAGTAAACCTTAAACTTAATTCTTAAGAATTAGACACAAATACTAAAGGTATATTATGAGATTCACTTATCCTCTAGGTTCTCATACAATGTAAGTTGAGATCTTATGACTTACATTAATCCCTTTTTAAGGTCATTTCTAAATACATAATAAGATTCATATGCTAAAGTATTAAATCTTATTAATTTAGAGTGTAGTCTTTTATAAATGCAATATTGTATAGATGTTATTTTACAAACCACTACAATTGCACCTATCATACCAACTAAAAGAATTATTGAAATGAACTCAAATGGAAGAAAAAAATTGTTGATAAATGAATTCTAATTTGTTGAACTTTACTTATCAAATCTTGCTCTAATATCTAGTTTTTTTCTTGTAGTCCAAATAATATCATACCAAGACATACTTGAAATACTAGTAAATAGTGAAATAGTTAATACTTAATGTTTAACCCAAGTTTACTCGTGTACTCAAAAATTTATCTTTTTAAACTCTCATTTGGAAACTTAAGATAGATATGGTGACCATATGATCACTCAAAACTGATTTTCTTTTAACTTGTCATCTAATTGGACATTCGCGGTTTAAGTTTCTTACCTGTAGAACTTAATGATTACCTTGATAATAAATTTAAAACCTTCTTCATCCCCAGTCATCACAGATCTTAGAGGTGATTGCCTATATGAAAAGGATAGTCTTTAATATGTCTGACATATTCTTTGATTCATATAAAAATGTCATATAAAGTAAACATATTTTGTAACCAAATGTTAAGTACTACTTTTAAATTAATAAACAATGTCAACATAAATTTGTATTTGCATGTGATAATACATTGAATGAACATGTATGAAAAAATGTTAATAAATTACATTTTAATATTTGAGTCGTCATAGTGACTTTGCCTAATATATGTATCGATTTTGTCATAAGGTTTATCACCATATCTTATGTAGATATATTGTCAAGACGCGGTACCACAATGGGCCCATGACAACCACTGCATACTTGGGCTAAGGACATTCACGATATCTTTAATTCGAATATGTAAGGCTAACTGAATATCTCTCCCTTTTTTGTTTTTGGAAAAATTGGGCAACATAATGTCTGTATTTTAAAAATACCAATACTCAATCAAATATTTGCAAACAATTTTAAACACACTTCTATAATCACATCCAAAAATTTTACCACAACTTCAGGACTTTAAAATCCACTTAAAACAATCTCAACAATAGTATTAGAAGTTCATGCATAAAGTCTTTTACAACAACAAACAGTCAAAAGTTAAATTTATATAATCATAAAGCATATCAACATAGCCAATCTAATAAACACAGTAAAGCAGTTCATAAGCCACTATGCAATTAAAGTACGAAATAGAAACTATCCACAAACAGTAATACCCTAAAAATGTCAAAAGACCGCATGATCTACTCAGAGATTCAAGCTCACAAAATTAACCTGCATGGCTGGAAGGTGGAGGGGATGAGTACATTATGTACTCAGTGATCAAGAAAAAACATATATCATGAATAGAATTTAATACACATCAAGATAGTATAAATAACCTATAAAGTGAACATACAACACATAGAAAACATATAGGCCCAACCTATGAATTAATGTATATTGGTTAGGAACCATACGGGCTTAGCCTATTAATCACTCATCCGGTGAACATAGATTCTAGTTCTAGTACACAAAAGCATAAAAATATCATATGTATAAATCAAATCTCGTCAAAATCCTCTTCTTTTATAAACTTCCTTTTAAGCTACTAATGTAATCATCATCAAAATCAATCTTATCATTGTTTTAGCGATAGAACACCACTCACACATGATAGGTAACCCTTCTTTTATAACACATTCATATATATCATTAAGAATATCTTCACTTGAATATCCTAAATCACTAATAACTGTTGATTATTTTTCACTGTATGACAGGTCATTTGAATCATTTGTTACTTTATGATCAGCTTTAGAGGTTACTACAGTAGGTAGATTTAAAGGTGCACTGTTGGGTTTCTATAGGGGCATTTATAGGTATATTTGTAGGTGTTAGAATAGATAGATCTATAACTAATTTAATGGGTGGATTTATGGCTTCAACTAAACCTACCTCCTCATCATCATCCCCTAATTACCTTAATTGGAATATCATCCTTAGGGTTAGTAAGTTTTCATAACTTGGGTTACTTCTCCTTATCTATAAACACCTTGACAGTCTTTATTTTCTTGCTTCAATTTCACCTATCAAGTTCCTCACATTATTGTCATTCTGTAGTGGCTTCAAATTGTCAAATGGGAATTTATAGGTAAACTACAAGGCTTTTCCATACCTTAACCTCTTAGCATTAATCATAAAATCAAATAATGTAATGTCTTCTAACTCATAAAAAAAATAATCTTTCTCACCACCTTTATATACCACTTCTAATTTGAATTTGAAGCATCCACCATAGAAGCACTCAAACCTAATTTTGAGATTTGAAGTACTAGCCATTCCTCAAACAAAACCAAAGCAATTATCATAATATGCAATTATACTACCAAATATATGCAAATTCAGTATACTACAAAAGGATGTAATTATGCATAATGCATTATGAAATTGATAGATGTATTATTGATCATATTTGTACCTCATATTTGATGCATTTTTGCTTGATATTTTATAATTTCATCGTATATTTGGTACTTAATACTTTCAGCATATGTATACAAAGTATAATTGCCTTTATGAACTTAAAGGAGAAGAATTAGGACAAAAATCAACTAATGTAATGTCATCTAACTCATAACAAAAATAATCTTTCTCACCACCTTCATATACCACTTCTAGTTTGAATTTGAAGCATCCACCATAGAAGCACTCAAACCTAATTTTGAGATCTGAAGTACTAACCATTCCATAAACAAAACCCATAACAAAAATAAATATCTTAATATGTAATTATACTACCAAATATGTGCAAATTCAATATATTACCAAAATGATGTAATTATGCATAATGCATTATCAAATTGATAGATGCATAATTGATCACACTTTTACCTTATATTTGATGCATTTTGGTTTGAATTTTATACTTTCATCATACTGTTCATACTTAATGCCGTCCAAGTGTGTATACAAAGTACAATTGCCTTCATGGACTTAAAGGAGAAGAATTAGGACAAAAATGCAACATAAAACAAATATTTGACAACCAGAAGGGATGCACGGTCATGCTTATGCCTGTGCATTTCTCCTAAGTCTTGCAGATTCGTGACTTTTACAGATTTTGGTTATACACAGTCTAATGTATGCCCAAAAACCTAAATTTTAATATTAAAGGACGTGTTTGACCTAAAAAGAAGGGAGGAGACTACGGGAGGCAATTCCAGATATAGAGATCATTCTCAAAGGGCAATTTTGGTCTAGGGAAGTGGAAAAGATGAGGAATTCATCGAAAGATCCATAGAAATACAAAATCAAATAGCTACAATGCAAGAATATTCGATAGAAAACAATAAGGGAGATTTAGAAATATGAACCCATTATTTTCAATTCATTTTTCTTTTAATGTATGTTTGATTTCATGTTTGATAATGTGTAATTAAAAATCTTGTTAATATTTAAGTTAGAAGAACCCTATGTTAATACTTTGAGATGATTTGGTTCTTTTATTAATGTAATTGGTTTGATTGTTATATTGTGATATGATTGTGTGTTTTATTTTTGTTCTAATAGACTCATGAATATTAGATCATAATCTGATTTCATATATAGAGATTGAGAAATTCTATTGATGATTAGATCTACCGTAATTGGAGTGACTTGATTGTAACCCTAGAGATAGGATGATATAGATCTTTTAGATTAAGGTTAAATCTAATAGAGGAATTCACAAATTGGTAAAGTAATCCTATAAATTTTAACCTAAGATATTCAGTTGAAAACCTTTGGATTAGTTATTAGTAGACTCAAGGTTAGCTATTAGCATATCATTCAAATCTCTACGATCTAATAAATAATAAAACAATTAAGTAATAAAAGATCAATCTGTTAAGGGTTTAGGGGGATTTAAAACCAAGTTACTAATTATTGGCATCATTATTTCTCTAAGTGAAGTTTTAATTCTCTATTCAATATCATTGCCTATTTTATTTTACTTGCTATAGTTTTATTTTATTTTATTAAAAATCATAATCGATAGGTTAGATAATAGGAAAAAGGTAATTACTAGTAATTATTGTCTTCATGAGATCAACTCGTACTTACCATCAATAGCTACAGCTACGCCATGCACTTACAGTTATTATAATATTAACTAATTTAGAAAAAGTCAATCAAAAATCATAGACTAGACATATGTATTGTATTTACATTGTGTAATATTCTTATAGATAGAAATGAGAGTAGAACAAAGCATAAATCTCAACAAGAAGGTTCAAGAAGAAAAACACAAAGCTAGAAGTTCAATAGGGTCTATGTCATTATGAAGATCATTGAGATTTTAAAATAGTAATCTAGTATAAAGGTCTCCCCATCCATATAGCTCTTGTTGATTTAGATTGATATCTATGCAATTTAAGTATCTAACCATGATGAATATGTAAGAGTAGTTTCTTCTTTTTTTGATGAAATATGGGCATATGTAATTTTACATATTTGAACTAAAAAAGCAATGATTGAAGCTATTTTACTTAAAACTTGATTATAATAATAAATCCTTTTCTTTTATAAGCTTTTAAATGATTTAGTGTCTATGTAAATATTTTCATGATTACTTAAATATTTATGGAAAATTTTTAATTTTGCTTACACCTTTCTTGGCACTAGATTTCTGTCACCCTTAAACATGTAAGCCAACATTAAATCTTATCTACATACCTTTCAATTCTACTATTTAGTTAGTGAACATTGTTTGAGTACTTTATTTTTTAGCTATTCTTGTCTTGTTTTTTTTTTTGTTTAAATATGTTATTTTGTTTTGTGCTTAACTCATCACTTACTTAAAATGTACCTAACTGTTAATAACAAATAATTCGTTCAATGAATTTTACTAAACATTATGTACTACTTGTCATAGCTTAATATAACTATTCATACTTTCTATACCCAATATTTTGTAGCTAGATTTAAAATACTTGTTACACACAAATTTAAAATATGTTGTTTGCAAATGTATGCTTTCTGAGATTGGAATTATTATTAGGTTTGATTGATTTTACTAACACTAATTTCATGTATGATTTATTAGTTTAATGTTCACCAATTGATTTATACTTCACTGATATATTAAAGCCATAATTTAGAGGAAAGAAATATCAAAATCTAGTAAACTTCCTCTGTATCATAATTTTTGAAAATTTTCCCTGATTATACAAAGTTAGCACTAAAGGTCTTAGTATTTATGATTCACAAATTAGATACATTTCTTCTTTTCCATTTCAATAATATAACCTTAAATTCGATCATTAATAATGAAGAAAGTTGACATGAAAAATCAAATTGTTTGAGTGTCACATTTTAAGAAATTTTATCATATGATGCTACAAAATGTTGTATAATATTAAATACCTTCAACTAGACCGAGTACATATTCACATGGTTATGCATGTACACACACAATATGATATCACTAGCTTTTTCATTTTTACTAGCATTATTATCTTCTGAATTAAATGTTGTAAACTTTTTTTCAACATATCCTAATTGCTGGCATTTGTACATACTTTTCTTAGGATATTCATTATTGTTAACATGTTTAGCTTATGTTTAGTCTTAGTTTCATATAATTGCATGATTATGTATGAATGTACGTGAATATGCATGAATGTGTGTGAATTAGGTCTTTAAGTTTAGGTTTTGTGTGAATTTTACATGGCATTGTTGCACGTATTTTTCTTAAATTATGTTTGTTGGACCTCGAAATTTTTTTTCTAAATTATCTATTTTTAATTAATTATTGTTTATTTTTGGATTTGAGCCCATTAATTTGTTGGCCATGAGTAGAAATTAGAATTTTGGATAGAAAGACGAGGATTAAATTAGAGTATGGTATGGTGTTAAGAGAGTTAAGGAGTTAGTAAAGGAAATAAATGAAGGAGGGTAGAATTGAAAAGTCTAAGTAAGTGAAGGGTAAAATGGGAAGATAACCAAAAAATGTGTCTTGAATAACTGAGAAAGAAGAGAGAATCGTGAGAAGAAAGAAAATAAGAAGAAAAAAACATAGAGCAAGAAGAGAAGAAGAAGAAGATCATGGGAGAAGCTAGGAAATAGAGAAAATCGTGGAGAAAGAAGAGAAATCAAGCTTGTTAAGGTAAGTTAATCATCTTTTCTTCTTGCTTTATTAGAGAAATGGGTTGTGTTGAGAATGAAGGAGTTAGAGAGAGAAAGGGGTTTGTGTAGAGAATGAAGGGCTTGGGTTGGAAGATGATTTAAGAGAACCCATTGATTCCTAAGGTTTCTAAACTAGGTCTTGGGTTGTCTAACCTAGATGAAATATGGGTAGGTTATGTTTAAGTTCAATTTTAGCATTTTTTTTATTTTTGAATTTTTATGAATTTTCATTTGAATTAAATAGAAATTGATTTATTTGAAGGGAATAAAAAAAACATTACTCAATAGCAAGAGGAAAGGCAATCTTGAGCTTGGATTTTCAGTAAAAATTAGTTGGGTAATTTATTTATAATTATTGTGTGATTGGAAAAATTCTTGCCTATGTGTGTGTATGTTGATTTCTTGAAATGGATTTGCTTGAAATTGAATTGTTGTGACTTGATTAGATCCTCAATTGTGTCTTATTTGGCTGGTTCAATCCTAATTATCAGCCTGCCATCTACTCATCCCCTTTGTTTGCTCATTGTCGTCAATGCCATCACTATTTATTCTTTTGGTTCTTGCCTTCTTATTTCTCAGTTTTGCTTCATCACCACCATCACTGCCACTTCTCGATTCTCAAATCTACTCCTTTAGGCTATTGGCACTGCTCACTCCTCCTACATCTACAACTCTTTCAACACACAAAGCTATTTCAGTAGTTAAGCCTTTGCTCCCATTGTCAGCTGGTTGTTAAATGTTTTAATTTGTGTAATTAATTGGTTATAAGAATCTGAATTGTGATTTTGTTGAAAAACCCCAAACTTTTCTTTTCACATGTTTATAAAATTTCCTTTTGTGTGAATGATTTTTTTGGGCTAATGTAAATTTCATTTTTTCTAAAAGGTGAATTAGGAACCCAACCCTGAATGACAAGTATTAAATTCAAATGATAGTCAAAAAATATTGGAGTTGATTGGTATAGAAATGGACCAAAAATAAATTCAGTAAGATGGATTTATGGTGGATCAAGATTGATCTTGTTTTAATTATTATAGAGTAAATTTAAAGCATTCTTGGGCTGAAACATAAGGACATAAGAATTAGTCATATTTATGAATACTTAAAGTAAATCGATCCAACTTATATGTTTATATATTTAGGTGTAAGATGTTATTAAGTGGACATGAAATTTCTATCGAAATTAGACAGATTTTTCTTATTCCATTTAATTAGTTTGGATAAGAAATAATACATGTACATGTGAATGAACCTTAAGTGGCAATTCACATACATGAAGAAGTTCTCATTATTTTAGAGCAAGAACGTATGAAAACATTGGGATGTCATGTTGAGTAGATGTGAGGGATATAAAATTTGTTACAAGTGAGGCCAATATAGGATGTGGACATGTGTCATTTTGGTGAGATAAAAAAAGAAAACAATTTATTATATGTAGGAGATAAGTATTACCATGGATGATACATCAAGTTAGTTGTTTAATTAAACAAACATGGAGAGAATTAAAATAGTGGACAATTGTTGGAAGTAAATGTTGCAACGTTTGGATAGCCCTCATCAATGTGTAGCATGTTCAAAGATGGTGAAGGAGCTGCTCCACCTTCACTCCATCGAAGTTTCAGCTCTCGTTTGGACAAGAATTGTTGAAGAATAATAGCATCTACTCCCTTCACACATAGGTTTTCCAAGTAACTGCCTTTAGGAAATAAATTCGGCATGGTGTCTAAGCTAGAGACCACAGACATCTTCATCAATGCCAGTTGTGTGCAGAAAAAGAATGTATAGCACACTACCATCTGATTTTAGGTATGTTAAACCATTATTGTCCGTTCTCTTTAGCTGGTCACGTGAATACTTAAGCTAGAAATAGAGTTTTCCTAATTATGTTTAATGAAATTTTGTATTAAGATTCTCGGTTTCTATGAACAATACTAGTGTTTTGTCCATAACATAGTCTAAAAAACTCTAATTGGGTGATTTTAACTGTAAATGAAACTAAGACATAGTACTAAAAAATATTTAGAAGAGACCTAGACCTAATTCTAGCTTAATGATATTCAAAATTGAGATTGATTGTGGTTATCTGATATTGTCCTTGTGTTGAAGCAGATTGTGATATTTGGTATGTGTTTCATAATTTATGAGGTGAAATGGCATGATTTTTGATTATATAGAAACTAGAGACATAGGGGAATAAATTTCTAGATGACTTTAGAACCTAACCTGAACATTTGATATGTGAAAATTAAGGAACAAATGGAGGCATGATTAAATGAAGAGCGAAATAACATGATAAATGGAGGGTAAAGCAACATGTATATCCATGTCTTAATGTATGTTATTCAGTAGGTATGAATTGGCAACATATAGATATTGTATATGTGGCTTAATGGATGTTTAATGGCAGCATGTATTTTGTACATAGTTTAATGGTTCAATGTAAGGAAAACAGTAGGTATATACTATGTACATTATTTAAATGGAAAGAAGACAACATGTATAAATCACGAAAGATGTTCAATGGTTGTGTAAAGGTTGAATGAAAAGAAAACATAGTTTTAATCTTACAAAATGTTAAGATTTTTGTAGCGCCCCCTCATCGTAGGGTACACATCGGAAAACTCGAAGGTCACACCGACACGTAACCCACGATGAAGATTCACTACCAGAAAATTTTCGCTAAAATCCATATGGCATCGCGGTAATTAAATCACAATATAACGGAAATCAATAATTTAATATCCAAAATAACAATTATCCAATACAGTCATCCAATGTCAGAATAGACAAGTCTATCAGTCTCCTAACAAAATCAAAAGGGAAACTGATACAAGCGTCTATCCTAAGTCATCCTC
>JANIHY010000208.1:40833547-40846896 GCA_027479065.1 Erythroxylum brevipes
TTTGTATTAAGTTAGTAACTAGCTTTTGGAATAGCTTTGTAAGCATATTGATCATTGAGCATCTCATCTTTTGTATGTTGTACTTGATCTTGATGAATATGCCAATATGTAACCAAAGCTATGCATGAATCTTTATTATGATTTGAAAAGAGAATGAGAGCTCTAGTACTCTCTTTATCATGTGTTTATGTTGATTTGCAAGCTATGTGTAACCTTGAAAAAGGTATGTGTGTGTGAGCCTTTTAATGGTTAAGTTGCTGTTGAAGTTTGCAAATTTCTGGGCTGATGTGCTTATGTGGTCAGTTTTGAGTATATTGTGTTGTGCTGCAAATTCTGGGTTGTTTTAGGTTGAATGGGATCATTTAGACTTGTTAAGGGTGTTAGACAAGCTATAGAGCTTTCCCATGAAGTTTAATGAGTTGTTTAGGTCGTATTTATTGTAAAATGTCAGTTGTTAGAGTTGAGTGTAGGTGCTGTCTAGATGACAGATTTTAGACAGAAGCTTCGAGTCCACTTTTGACCATCATAAAGTTAGAATTGGGATTAGTGATCTGCATGAAAGTTGTAGATTTTTCTCTTAGCTTTCCAACGAATTCAAACCGTGTCTAATTTGGAGTTCTGAGTAGAAAGTTATACATCTTTTAAGTAGAGACATTCTGGAGAGATGTGAGACGCAGTTACTGTTCATCGTCTCAGTTGACTTTCTGCGTCTCAGTTGATTTTCTGCGTCTCAGTTGACTTTCTGCGTATCAGTTGACTTTTGCGTCTGAGTTTACTTTTTGCCTATGAGTTGACTTTTTATGTCTCAGTTGACTTTCTGCGTCTCAGTTGACTTTTGCGTCTGAGTTGACTTTTTGCGTCTCAGTTGATTTTTTTTTTCTCAGTTTTATCGTCTGCTTCTGTTTATCGACCCATCTTCCTTCTTTTGGCTATAACTTTTTACACAGACCTCCGATCGGCCCCATTTTCGAAGCGTTGGACTCCTGAGAAAATTTTCTATCTTTTTATACTTGATTTATCAGTTTTGTTTTTAAATTGAAAAAGGTGTTTTAAAACAAAGTATGACGATCGGTTGATAAAGTCTGAATATACTTCACTTATTTTGCAATATCTTGGGCTATAGAGCTCCGATTGAGACTATTCTTGTTTTAAATTAAACTAGGGACCTAAACCTACAAGTTTTATGAAGAAACCGATTAGCAAGCTAGCCTCTAAGGGTTCCAAATCCTGATGCGAAGCCAGTAAAGTGTTTCGTTTTGATTATTTTGGTTATAACTTTTTCATTTCCGATCCAAATTGAGCGTTTTCAGTGGCGTTAGAACCGTTAGACTGTAAGGAACAAATGCCCTTAGGAAGTTGATCTGAATTTTCATTTCGAGGTTTCCCCAAATTTGTGGTCCGTGTGTGGTCGGTTTTGGGTCTGCGATGCTTGTGTGTTTTCGAATGTTGGGCCTCGGAGACGGGGTCCAACAAAACATATCTTACTTTCATCCATTTGGTTGCAAGTGCTCTATTCTGTATACAAAGGAGTTGTTGGATAAGTTCAACTCAAAGACCTATGCAGGAATTTTTCTAGGCTACTCTTCATCATCTAAGGCATTTCGGGTGTATAACCTTATTTCAAAAACAGTTGAGGAAACAATCCATGTCAAGTTTGATGATCCCATAGGGAAGATGTCTCAATGGTGAAATCTATCTCTCATTGAGGTGGTAAACCTAGTAAATCATCTAATAATACCTCTAAAAATTCCCTCACCATAGGAATATCCTCTAACCAAGGACTCACCTCCCTCATATCTATAATAGGAGACAAATATGGCTCACACCCATCCAATATCAACTGTCTAGCAGTCATGGCCGAGATCGTATATGCTAGGACCACTTTCCGATCCCCTAAAAATATTACTTTTGAGTTACTTGAAGACTCTATCATTACCTCCTTAGCATAATAATCTATTGTTGATTAATGTTTTGCCAACCCACCCATCTTGAGAATGACATCAAATTCTCTTCTATCCATCACTACCAAGTTAGCTAATTGCTTTATTCTACCAATCCTCACTGGCTTCCCCTCCTTACACTATTTACTATCTTACAATCTCACAATCTCCTACTAGTAATGAAACTTTTAGGTCATATCCTAATGGACTAACCTTCCCTAAAACTATAGAGGCAAACTCTAAAGATGTTGGACCCCGCTGCTGGAGCCCAACATCGGTCGTGAGAGCGTGGCGTGAATCATGCTAATTTATACATTTAAGGAAACGACCCGCGAAAAGTGAATGGGCCTGCTGGACACAAATCTTGAAACTTGCTTTCATTTACTTGAAACCAACTCATGCATAATTCATTAATCAAAAGATGAGTTTTCAAAGTTGTGATAATATTTCTAACCAAATTACAATCCGTGAGTTCAAGAGTCAAATTGATGTGGTTCCGCAAGTTCACGGGTCTCAAGTAGTACAGTATAATATCATCCCACAGGGAGTAATTGTGTAACTACCAGGCTTGGATCACTCAATTAATTGGACTAGCGATTGTGTAAAAACAGGGAATTAAAATAAGAAAATTAACTATCAAAAATAACAAAATTAAAGCTAAAGAAAAATGCGAATATATCTAGGGGTTTAATTCAAATGAAATGGGTAAGCTTCAAGGATGGTTCCACTTTTAGCGTTTTCTATGGACTTTACCTGGGTCAATTTATTAGGCAAAGTTTTGGTTGATAGAAGGTTGAGCCTAGAGTTTCTTAGATCCTTTTTCAAGGTATCAAAGGAGTATTACGCAATAATCCTAATTTACTATCGTAAACTAGCAATCAAGCATAACCCATTAAGTTCTTTGCTAACCTGGATTTTTCTCTCATAAATTCAGTTTATGTCTAAATCTGAAATTTATAAGTTCTCTGTTTGGAGTTCCGTTATTAATTTTCACCTATCGGTTCTTCAATTAACAACTATCGTCAAGTAATGGTTGGCCAAACACAATACCAGAAAAATTAATTTCAAACAGAGAAATCAAATCCAAAAATCCATACAAATAAATAAACCCAGATTTAATCCATAAAATTAACTAAAAGCTTGCCCCAACCTTGAAACCTTGGGAAAACTACTCACTCATGGTAGGATAAAAACTACAGAAATTACACTCAGCAAACAACATTAGGAGAAATTAAATAATAGAACAGAAAATGAATGAGTTTCAGATCTCCCTCTAATGTTGTGTCACTGAGTTTCTGAGTCTGCTTGCTTTCTCGCCTGGTGAGCGTTCCCTAACTCCTCTCCAGCTGGTCCCTCCTTTTTCTGATGAATGACGTTGATCTTCTTGTTAAAATGAATAATGGAGAGTTCTCTTGATGACCAAGATGGAGCCCTCTCTTGGTTTTGCCTGAGTGGAGAGTACGAAGAATGGAGCCAATCCTTGATGTGCGTGAATGGCTTAGGAAATCAAGAGTAATTGGAGAGTTGAGTGGCCCCCCTCCCTTGGTCTAGTGTATAACGTGAATATGCTGGAAAATCTTAGTGGAGAGTGGGCCCTCCTGCGTGATTGGAGTGAGTTCTTTAAAGAGTAAGTGCTTTTGCATGCTTCTTTGCTGAAACGTCGGGAGTCCTCTTTAAACCACCAGCTGTCTTCTTTTTTTTTTCTCTGTCTTATGTAACTCTTGGCTGCCATAATATCTGCGTGAGTGTAGATGAAGACTTGAGAGCTGCTGGGTCCCTTACGTTGATGTTGAGAGCCCCTTCTTCCTATATGCGTGAATGTAGAATGGAATTTCAACCAAAAGAAGAGTCTTCATGGTGGTGTCACGTCGTGGTCCCCTCCTTGATTTTTTTTTTTTGCTGCTGTCCTTTATTTCTCTAGAGTTGGTCCCACATGAATTAGCTTCTTGCTTCTATCCTTTGTTCCTTGCATGCGTGATTTTCTTCCCTTGTCTTTAACAGCCAAGTCTCCCCCTTTTTCTTGGTGGGTCGGCGCTGGTTGTCTGCTTGTGTTTTCTTTCATCTCCAAAGTTCACGCCTACGCTAGCTTCTGTTGTCTCTAATAGCTGCCAAAGTCCCTCATGCATTGGCATCATTTTCTTCTTGGCTGCGCACGCGTGGTGGCTGGAGCTGTCTTCTTCCCTTGCAGGCGTGGTCTTCTTTGTTTTATTTTCTTCTATTATTTTCGCACAGCTCACAAACCTCTTGTCCTCATGCAAAGCAGCACAAACTAAACAGAAAATCCAGAAAAATATATATTAATTAAACAGGACAATTACAAATACAAATTTAGGCGAACCAAGCAAATTAGCAAGAAAAATATATATATAACTCAATAATTAATCCAAAAATTAAGGGAAAATGTCATTAATTCTAATGATAAAAATGCCTTCAACAATGGGATGAGCCTTTATCTCCATCAAAAGTAAACTCTATCTCATCCAAAATTTAAAACACCACTTTTTTTTCTCTACAATTCAGGGCAGCATAATGGCTAAACAACTAGTCAAAATTACATCAAAATCCATAATCGACAACACTGTAAGATTTATTGCCATTATCTATCATCAATCTCTATAAGACACGAGTAGTAGATCAAATCCACCTCTATGGAATCACTAAAAGGTGTGGATATGGGCAAGGATTCATCCATCCTATCTTATAATACTTCTGGTCTCATAGCAAAGTTGAGCAACATAAAAGAATGGATTGTTCTTTAACATAAAAGAGTGGATTGTTCTCAGATCTATCAAAACTCTAGCTTCTAATCCAAAGATAAAAAGAATACCAAATAGCACTTCATTTAAAGCTTGTGCATTAAGGTGTGAGGGCGACCAATTTAGCCTAATCACAAACTTTTATGTTGAGAGTTGTGGTCCTAATTATGGCCATTAAAATAGGGTTTACACCATATTAGAAGATGAATTATGATATCCTATTATTAAGTAGTCCCGGGTTAGATGCTAGTATTGGCCACATCTATAGCAGCCTCCTAGTGGTATATAGTATAGGTCTAGGTTTGCCCTACCATACTATTGGCAAATGGAGGATGCCGAGCCTAAACTATTACATTTAGTTCTTTATCTGTTATTATTACCATATTCTCTAGGTATGAACCTAAATCTTCCCAAATGTCTACAACTAAATCTTACCTAGTCATTTGTTTGAATAGACCTCTATCAAGAGATCTCACTTTAACTATTCCATAGTAAAAAGTTTGATTATTACTGCTCCTATTGCTAAAAACTAGAGGGTCTTAATGAATGCCTCATACTTTGCTCTTTAATAAATAAAGCATCTTGCTTCATGAGGATCCTTTCCAATTACTTGACCATATCCATTAAAGTCGAAAACTTCTCTTGACACATTAGTTGCTCTTCCTTATCTTATTTGAAACAATCTTCGCAGCATATGACTTAGTTAAGTAGAGTTAATGGCATACTCATCCACCGTCCTATCTTTCTAACATAGATTCAGGAACTCTGACCTGAGCGCCTCTTGAATTGTAAGGAGAGGAAATAGTCCATAAACCTCTCCTTAAGCTACAACCAAGTCACTATACCCAACTGTGGAAGGATGTGATCTCGATACCAAACCTTAGCTACTCCATATACCTTGAATGGCTGCGGGGAGCTAAGCATAATCAATAGCCTAGCCATACATTTATACTCATATAGCTGTAAAGCTTTCTTAGTCTAAAGGGGCAGGGAGCCAAATATCACCAATAGACCAACCCTCACTAAATACGTCCAAAGTCACAATTACATCAATAATGTACATATCAAATAAGGACCTAAATGGAATCCATTCGTCAACTAGGATCGGTCTGTATCATATCTCAATATCATATCACAATCAAATCGTTATGCATTAGTCTTAAATATGTAACCATCAGGTGACATGATTTACAAATATTTCCTCTTCCATAATCACAATTAAAAACATCCACACATAATCAAAATATCAATAACTTAATTTCACAAAACACACACTCAGTCATATGAGGACCATCATAATGCATGCAATATTCCATATGTACCCAAAACCAAACCCATATGCATATAATTATATAACGCAATAATATTCGTATAGGTATATGTATAGGTATATATATATATATTAGTGTAGAACCACATTCAATAGTTGGTATGGATTCTGTATCAGTAATATAAACTTACCTTATTTATGTACTTGTCTATCTGAATCTTACAATATAAGTCCCACTCCTAATATACCTATAAAACAGGAAGAAAAATATCATAATCATTAAAATTTGTTGGGCTCAATTAACAACTTAGAACTCATTTAGTTTGCTAAGATGGTCCAATTATGCAATTTGACCCTTGATCATATTCTCACCTAAACTTTCCATGATTTTTAATTCATAAAATGTTAAGAATTTCACTATAGTTCTCACAGGAAAATGGATAAGCACAATTTATAGTTTTTTTTTTAATTTTCTAAAAAATTAGCCAGAAGTTCCCCTAAACAACAGTATCTCCGATGACTAAAATATTCCTCTGGTTGTTAGAATTTTCCTTCGTGAATAAAAAAAATGTTATTCTCAAAATTCAATGATTTTTGTACCAAATGAAAGATCTTGATAACAACTTTTATAACTATAAAAAACTAAAATTATCAACCAATCTCAACGGATTAAAGAAAAAATATTTTTAAAACCCTAACCTCTATTTTCATCAATAAGTCACAATACAAACGGTGGCTGGTGACTGGTGACTGGTGACGGGTGACGGGTGACTGGTGACAAGACCATAACGCTTTTGGTTCTAACATCAAGCGAAGTCTAATGGTGGTGGTGTTCGACAATGCTCACCGAAGGTGACAAATTGAAAATTTAAGTTTTTCTCTAATTTTATCTCAATTTTTATGATGATTCTAGTGTTGTTATAAAATAAAATAGGTATGATTATGACAAACAAACTTAAAGAGAGGAGCTGTATATATATACATGCTCTTCCTCTATTCTTCACTGAGGAAGAGCATGGTTTTATGAATAATAACCTTATGGGGAGAAATCATTATTACCTTTTCAAGTGGTGCCAGATAGAACCTTCCCTGAGGAAAATGTATAGGGATAGCCAAAAATGATAGAATGCATAATATGATCAATGGCTTAGTCAAGAGCACCATGGTCAACTAAGTGAAGACTTCTGGAGAGTGAGAAATAGAGTAAGAAACATGTCCAAAGAGATACCAATTGACGAGATGTGCGAGGGACGTGAGCCATGAGTAGGGATGGCAATGGGTTTTCAACCCAATTAATATCCGCACTACCCGACCCAATGGATTTGGATATGGATAGTAAATCGTAAAAACCGATGGATATGGATATGGATATGGATATGGGTTGAGTCATAAAAAATGGATATGGATATGGGTAGAGTAAAACCCAAACTGAACCCTACTCATTGCCATCCCTAGTTGTAAGTTATCATGTATTCTAGTTGTGAACTCCAATTACTATTCGATGCACCATATTTATTCAATTGTTAAATATTTGATTGACTTTATATTATAATTGCAACTTACAAGACATTCTTATTTTAAATGTATTCTTTCTCATTGTTATTGATAAATAGTTTGAAAAGTACTAACAAAGGCTAACTTATTACTCTTGCTATAGGGACTTTGTGATGAGCCTTATCAATTATTACAGTTGGATAAAGATTGGAAGAATAACCGTTTGCTACATTTTAAGTGCCTTTGTAATCATAAGTGTTGTAAAACACTTTATGGATGGAGAACAAGTTAGAAGAGAATCGTAAATATTAAGAGTAATTTAATTATGTTTATTTAAAGTGAGATTTTTATCTATCTTGTCTGCTATAATGAATGACAAATATTCATTATCTGAAAGATAAGAGCACTATTACAAAAACCTTATAATCCAACTGGTAATTAGGTTTATTTTGTAAATTTTCTATTATTTGGACATAAATTTTTTTGGGAGAGGCAAGTTGTAGAATGAACTAACATTAGTCGCATATTCCTTAGATATTTATTAACATTATTCGCATAATCATTTAGGAAAGTAAATAGATCACTTCTTCCACTTTCTCAGTTCATCCATTCTTTTCAATATATGAGCATTTCATAAGTTCTTTTCTAGTTTCAAATATTCAACTTCAATGGTTCAAGCTCATCATAAGCTCAAACTAAGATTGTAGAAGCACTAAACCTAGGGTTAGTCATGTTTACCTAAGATTTATTTAGTTGCATCAACTATCTAATTGTTAACAGTAACCTTCTATGTAAAAATTAAAAATTTCCCAATTGGTATAGTGGTAAACAAATCTATTTGTTAAGATAAATAGCTTAACCCAACTTAGATGGAATTAATACGTCATTAATGTAGTGTTATAGGCTCTATTTTCTTTCACTTATTTTATCTTTTCTAAGGCTTCTCTTCGTATTTTTATAAGCTGAAATATTAACTTTGGTATTAGACGAATAATAGTATATCATACTTGAAGATAATGAAGAGATTGGTCTAGTATTCATTGTCCCTCAATGTCAAAAATTTCTAGAAGTGACATTTTATAATATGAGAACCACATCTAGTTTTTTTTTAATCTAAATATGGTTCAATGACTCTTTGGTACATTCAAACAAAAAAAGTAAATATAAGATGTGTTATTATCTATCAAATTCTTTTAAATGAATACATTTTCTGTAATTAAAATAAATATAAGAAAAAAGAAAAAGAATCTTCATTTTTATTTTTGCAACTATTTATATAAACTATTTTATGAAAATAATAATTGGTATAGATGAAATGCATAGAAGGCATGTCGATATGTGTGGAAAGTGCAAAAGAAACCTCATTTTACCATATAAACCAACTTATCCACTTCACACTTCGAACCTCCAGTTTATAAATATAGTATTATATAGTAAGAAAAGAATTAGGGCTTACCGTACAAAGCAACCTTTGGATCCTTGACACAACTAGATGCCTCCCTATTATAGATTAAAGAATCTTCTCTTCGAAGAATAATCAACTAGATTAGGGAAATTTGTCAGAGATAAAGTAAGAATAAAGAAGAGAGTTAGGGCTTGCTAATTAAAGCTCTTACACAATTCAACATTTCTCCTTTATGAGTCACAAACAAGGAACAAACAAATGGATTAGGGTGAAATAAAGGAGACAGAGGATGGGGGAGTCAAAATCTATCAAAGTCCTTCAATTTAGAACATCTAAAAACATGAGTGTTTTTGTTCTTGAAATGACATTTTATAGAGAGTGTTTCTATTTTTATACTAGGGGAAACGATGTTATATAAAGAGTGTATTACCATTTACAAATTTCACATTGTTTATGAAAATGTAGCTAATAATTTTTGCCTACAAAATAAAAACGTAACCCATTTACTAAAACTGTTTTGGATACAAAATATAATTCGTAGTTAAAATAAAAGTGGGTAAGAATTTTTGGCTATAAAATATTGACATACCTTAGTCTCCAAAATTGCTTTTGTTACAAAAAATAAATGGAGATAATAGTCTTTAAGAAAGCCCACAAATCTTTTTTGGGGTACTGCTTGATTAGGCTAAAATTTAGAAAATTTTATCAATAAACTTACTTTTGGCTACGAATTCTAAAATATAAGGAAAAAGTGGAGAGTAGGTAAATTTCTTATAGTGACTTGTTAAATATAACATTCCTACTAATAACAACTTTGGGTGAATTTGGATTAGGAAGTCAAATTTTATATCTTTTTACACTTTATGGATAGACAATTAATACAATCTTTTTAGATCTAGGTTTAAAATTTTCATTGTTAACATAAATGTAAGCAAGACAATCAAGCATCCATAAATTAGAATAACTAGCAGGATTACTAAAACATGCCTCTTACTGAGTCCTTACATTCAATTGATGTAAATGGAGGATGATTCATCAAATAGCAAGCTTTAGAATATGCTTCTACCCAAAACTCCTTTACTAAACTAGAATTAGTCAAACATACACTAGAATTTCTTCAATAATTTTCGATTTATACGTTTGGCTAAACCATTTTATTATGAATTTCATTTAAATATGAGATTTCTTATGATTAACTTATCTTTGCATAACTTGTTGAACTAACATCACTAAACTTTTAACCTATTATCAATTCGAAGGCACTCCATTTTCTTGCCTATCTATTTCTTTTCCAAATCCTTCCACTGTTTAATAGTAACAAAGATCTTATTCTTCAGAAAATAAACCCATACCTTTCTAAAGTAGTCATTGATGACATTAAGTATGCACCAATCACCACCTTTAGAAGATTTATAAGCTAGTCCCCAAATATCTGAATGAATATAATTTAAAGCACCTTTTAGTTTAATGAAACTTATATTGGATTCAACTCTCTTATGCTTGTCGAAAATACCATATTCACAAAACTCCAAAATTTGATGTGCTTCTATTAAGAAGACTATTTTTACTTAACATTGTCAAGATCTTCTCACTAATATGTCCTACTTTAAGTGCCACAACTTGGTCACATTTGAAATTAACATAGAAGAGGAAATTGCAGCCAACCCTATAATGGTAAACCCTTGTAAAACATACAATCTACTAATTTTTTTTGCTTTCATCACATAAGAGCATCCTTTAGAAACTCTCAAAACTCGACCTCCACCAAAATATCTATAACCACAATCATTTAAAGTAGACAAAGAGATGAGATTCTTTCTTATAGTAGGAACATGTCATACCTTAATCAATGTTCTTATCACACCGTCATGGATTTTTATTTTAATAGTATCAATGCCAATAGCCTTATAAGGATGATCATTTCCCATGAATGTAACTCCTCCATTTATAAGTGTATAAAAGGAAAACCAATCTCTATAAAGACAAATATGGAGTGGACAAGCCAAATCAAAATTTTGTTGTTGTTTAGATTTGGCACATTTTAGTCATAATGTAGATATCATTATCTTCTGCCTCATCCTATACAACAATGGCCTTAATGGGCTTCTTAACTTTCTAACTCTTTTATTTGTTCTTGATTTGAAGCTAGAAACACTGAAATTTAGTGTTCCCTTTCTTCTTACAATAATTATAAGTTAGGTGACTATTCTTTTACTTTGATTTAAATTTCGATGAATTAATTCTATTAGGCTCTCTTGTAGAGGACCTTCCTCTAATAACTAAACCCTCTAATGGACTATCAAAATAGCTTGTGGAGAGTTACTTGTGAAAGAGCTTTTTAGAATATGATGATGCTTTAACCTCCTTCAACTTTAGAGACTTGAACTCTAACTTAATGTCTCTATAAATTTCTTATAAAATCAAGGCAATGAAAGATGCAACATAAGATCCTATTCCTTCTATGTTAGCTCTATAGTTTCCAAATCTAGAAGGAAAAAAGAGAAGTTGATAATATGAGACTTTATCAATGTACCTTCTACTATAGTAAAGGTGTACAAATTATGCTTGGCAATCAGTTTGGTGTTAAGATTCTTTATGATTTATGAAGACTCCAACTTGTCCCATAAATCCTTAGTTCTCTTTTGATCAAGGACTTTATACAGAGCTTGATTAGACAAGTATAATTGAATGATAACTACGGCCATCTCATTAATCTTTATTTTCTTATTATTGAACAAGTTTTACTTAAATAAAACCCTTAATGTTTCGCAAGTGCGTGGATCATAATTCATAGTAGTTGAGGTGTTGGCCCTATGAAGAATTAGCTAAACTAATTCAATCCTAACTTTGTCTAAGATTATAAAAAATGTGATTAAAATGAAAAAAAATAAATAGAAAATTAAGCAATTACGTATAGATTGATTGAAATTGAAATTTCAAAATTAATATAATCAAACCAAAATAGAGCACTAACTTAACAAATAAGAAATCATAACAAGACAAGATAAACTATTATGAGAAGATAGGATTAATTATATCATCATTTTGCTACCTTTATCACTTTTGTTCTAATCAGTATCAATCATAGAATTCTGAAGGTTTTTCTCAAGATATAATCATTAAACCCTAATTAATAACCCTTAATTGAATTCAAATTTTGATTTTGCAATTTCTCAATTAACAAAAATAGCCTATCTCCAATTAGTTCTTAATCGATCTATTAGACAATTGGGTCCTCACACAAGATCTCTTTTCATATAATTTCCAATTTGATATTTATGTGATTTATTAGTTTTTTAATTCTCATTAACTAACCTAATCATATTACTATCGATTCAATCTCTCAATTTATTATCAAAGTATGCAAATATCATAAATATCACAATACCCAAACATTTCACTAGCATCAAAGCAAATAAGTCACAAAATGATTTAAGAATCAATCCCAAAATAAAGTTAGAACATCATTAACAACATCCTCAAACCCAATGCATACATTAAGACGAAGAAAATAAACAAGAGGAAATAGAAAAAACTTGAGATGGTTGGGTTGGAGTGGTTGGACGGCAACTGGCTAAAGCTTCTCTCCTCTCCTCTTCTTCTTCTCTCTTCCTTATGTTCCTTCTCAAAATGGAAAATGGAGGCTAGGTCTCATTAGGTCATTTAATGTTCTTATATAGTTCTTTTGTCATTAAGCGTAAATTTTAGGTTTTACCCAAGCCAAAAGGTCTAAAAAAGCCTCCAAATATCAAAATAAGAGGAGATCCTGGCATTTGGAAAGCGTCTATCATGATTGTGATTTGGGAATATTTCTTTCTATCATGATCGTGACATAGGTGTCACGATCATGACCAAGTGTGATCCTCTTCTGTCACGATCGTGGCCCCGGGGGAGACTTGCCTCTCACGATCGGGAGACTTGCCTCTCACGATCGTGACCTTGTTCCTTTTGTCCAATCTTTCTCCAACTTCCTTCAATCTTCTTCATTTGAGTTCATACACTAACAAACACATCAAAACACGTCAAGCACACAAAATTAAAGTCCAATATTTTGCTCTAAACCACAAAACACTCAAAAACATAAACACATCATCACATTAATATAATTTTAATCCTAAACATGCATAAATCATCTAATCAACACCTAAAATTAGACTAAAACACCTACTAAAACATAATGTAAACTACAACTATCACTTATCTTCATCTAACGTAACAAGCAACTGACCTTTTCCCAACAATGTCTTACACAAATTGTTTTGTTTCAAGATTGCTCGCATCTTGACTTGCCGCATAGTAAAACTCATATTGTTCTCAAATTTATTAATATCAAATTTTATTTCACAGTAACTAATCCCAAAAAAAAATATTAGTAATGCTTTGATACTAGTTTAAAAGGGTTAAATTACTATGGAAAAAAAAATTTCTCTGGGAAAGTAAGTGTAATAAAAAAAATATAAATAGAAGAGTAAAAACTAGAAAAC
>JANIHY010000208.1:40954340-40965252 GCA_027479065.1 Erythroxylum brevipes
CGGGAATTGTCATACATGTATGTACATATATATATCTGCTTGTGCAGTCAATAATCCGTTACCAATATCTATAAAAATAATAATGCATGCACAATGTTACATTTTCCTATACCCAACTCTAACCCAATCCAAATTACGGACATACCCGTCACTCCAGTAACGGGATGTTACAATAGGCTTGCTAATACACCAAATTTCCTTGACAATGATTACACGCATAAATAGATCAAAAGGGCTTGTTTCGAGTTGTAATGTGGTAAGGGTTAAGGTGGGTCAAAAGAGGTAAAGGGTTTAACACAAGCATTCATAAAGTAATAAGTAAACAAAGGGATACAAAACATATTCTAAGATATACAAATGTAAATGTACTACTACTCCAAACTTATTGATGTTACCCAAAATGTTCTTCCTTTTTCTTTTCTTTTCTTACCTTTTTACCTTTATATAGTTGAAGAATCAACAAACAACATAGCAACTAGATATAATGTGATTGAGGAGTAGAAGTATAACTAAACTCATCTCGGAAAGAAGAAATTTTTACCAAAAATCCCAAACTAGCGTATCACTTAATACTTTACTAAGCTTGTGAATGGGTAGGCTTATGAGGTGTAATATGAGGTGTTTTCAAAAAACATAAGGGTTAAGGCTCAACAGAGCTAGCAAGGGATAATACAAGGGTAGGTCATTTAAGCTAAAGGTTATCACAAAAAGGGTCTTAATCATTTTTATTAAGCATGCATCTAGTAGACTGAAATCAAAGCAAGGCAAGTTCTAGAGGTAGTAACCTAAAGGGGAATCACACTCTTAAAAAAATAAAATGACTATAGATGGAGTCATATAAGCTCAATCCTCACATTAGCTCAAATGAAAATTCATTATACATCTCTACACTACCTTATTGCTCAAGTGTCACATTTTGAGTAAGCTTATGCAACCAACTACTTTTCTTCACTCAACATGATTCACTCTGTACGCAAGTAGCCTAATCCAAGTTTAAGCATGCATTCAATCTTATTCCAATTAGCATCACAGAATCTCATGGAAAAACACATAAAAAATGATTCAAGTGTGGTTCCATTGCTTAACACAACACAACATCAAATAATAACCTAATATGCCTAAAACATGCATCCTAAACGGTAAATAAAACAAATTTAAACAATGCAATTGATAAGGCAAATGTCACCTCACCACACTTGGATAGCACGTTGTCCTTAATGTGACAAGGCAACCGTAAAATGAAATTAAAACATCAAGCACACATCAACTAAGCAAACAAATAACATAACTAACAAAGTTAATAAAACAATATAAAAAGTGAAGGGTAAGAAAACTTATGGGGATTGAGGTGGTGAAGGCGTAGGAGAGGGGACTTCAATGTTCTTTGTCTGGATGAACTTGAGGAACTTCTTCTTCATGTACCTTTGCTTCTTGTGTACTTGTTGCTTTTGGTCTCTAAGCTCATTGACCTGTAGCATCATTTGTTGTTGATTTGCGACTATCTGGTCAAGAATTTGGTGAAACTGATCAACATTTTCTACTGTTGTTAGTTCCTCCAAGACTACTTCTTCTTGGAGCTCCGGTGGTACCAGAGAGGTGGATGGTTGAGATATGGCTGCATTCTTGCCCTTCCTGTTATTAACCACATTATGCATCTGAGGATTTCAAAGCTCCATAGAATGGAGCTCTAAAATTTCAAAGCATCTTAAATATGATACATCAAAAACATCATAGTTAGTAGTATGCACAATATCCACATCAAGATGAAAAAAATGAAATGAAGGCAGTGACAATATAAGCCATACCAAAATATAAGCTTTTCTTATTAAGGCAACTCATAATAGACCTAAAAATGCGATACGAGGTATTTATTTTAACTTTATGATCCATGCACCAAAGAAAGAAAAGTTCTTTAACATAACAATTATTGCTTTTAGTTTTATTAAAGACAATTAATCACATAAATTTATGAAGCAATAAGTGCTCAATGCTACGAATTAAGGTGTTCAGTCCATTACTAGAATTTAACGTGTTTAAACCCGTTCCAATAGTCATCCATATAGAAGTCATCGTGGTCATCTAAAATTTTAGTGTTTGACAAGTCAAAAAGTGCACGAATGACTATATAATCAAGCTTATAAACATGACCACCTATTCTAAACCAAAATGTATCCATTTTAGGATTATAACACACAATGGCAAAAAATTCAATAGTCATTATGGGGTATATCGGTACACAATAATGAATTAACTGACCCTAGCTAATTGTTCAATATTACACCTCAAATATAGAGTTTCTAACATTTCAAAATCAAAGTATCTCAGAGGCAGTAATTCTCTATCTTTATAGTCCCGAAATCACATACCTTTGTCTTCCAAAAAAATTGGGAATGGGGCATGAAAATTTGCCACTATATTAATTTTACCTTCTCTAGAGACTTGTTGATGCAATTGGTCAATGGGTTTTCGAGCGACAAGCTTCTTTGGAGCCATTGAAGAAGAAAAATCTACAAAAATAGGCAAAAGAGAGAGTGAGTACGTTTTAGAGAGAGAAGGAAATAAGAACTCACCAAATCCTTGTATTCTTGATAGTGTAGTGTGAAATAAATGTAAAAGAAGTGATTAATGATGGAAAAGATGAAGAAAATACCAACGTTTAGGAGAAAAATGAATGATCTTCAAAGCTAGGGATAGTGAGAGAGTCGGTTGCAGAGGGAAAAAGTGATGGAAAGTGAATAAAGAAGAAGAAAAGAGAGTTTTTAAAAAAGTTTTTATCGAAGGATCCTACGATCATGGAAATCACTATGATTTCCACAATCATGGGTTAAGGCTCCAGAAAGTTTATAGAGAGCCTTCCTACGCTTGTGGAAAATGGGTCCATTTTCACGATCATGGGTTAAGGCTTCAGAAAGTTTATGGAAAGCCTTCCCACATTCGTGGGAATCAATCCAATTCCCACGATTGTGGATTATCCATTTTTTAAACATCTTATTCTTATTCTAAGCTTAACATGCATTCCTAACATTCAATCAACCTACCAACACATGAAAATCAACTATCCAACAAGAAATTTGAAAAGAACACAAGTTCAAAATCAAACAAACTTCAAACCAAACATAATCAAAACCGAACAAATTATACACACAAGTACGCAAGCAAGCAAAAGAAAGGTAAACATGCTAAGTTAAGGTCATTAGCTGAACCATTTCACATGTTTTCATAAAGAAGTGGAAGAAAGGAAAGATATGACTTACCTTTCCTTTCATGGATAGAATATGTATTGAATTGATAATGAATTTGATGCTTGACTTGGATATAATATGTATTGAATTGATAATGGATTAAGGTCTAGAACCTGATACTTGCTTGATAGCGTTTACTTTGGATGTTTATACTTGAAAGATCATGGAATGTGAGATGCTTAATGAATGATTTTTGAATTAGGTTAGACATGATTTTGATGATGTATTGAAGTATGAATAAGGTAGATTTGAAGTGAAATTGATGGACTTTAGTGAAGGTGTGTCGAATAGAAGTGAAGAAGTTAAGTTTTGAAAACAAAATGAAGGTTATGGGTGAGTGAACTTTTAGTTCACTCATCCCACGATAGTGGGATTTATAAGGCACAGTCCCACGGTCATGGGAAATGGTTAGGAAGGTGAAAAACTTGGTTTTGTGCAATTATGGATCTATATAAGGTTAGGTCATTTATTTGGTACATTAAGACTTAATTAGATTGTTTAAGGTATGAAATGAACTTAAATTGAGGTTAGATTAATTAAGTAAAAGTTAATTTAGTTATGGATTGTTAATTGAGGTAATTACTTAAGGAATGTTTGGTTAGTAAATAATGTGTCTAATGTTGAAATGTATGGCGTGTTCAAGGGTGAATATGTCCTTATAAACGTAAACATGTTTCAAAGCATTTATGTGATGTGAATTGAATATGATTGTTTGTAAATAGGGAATTTGTGCAATTATATTTAATGTGTAAATACATAATGTATTTATTGGTACATTATTGCAAATGTTTATGTTTATAAGGTATGTTAAGTTGTTAGATATGAAAGATTATGTTCAATTTGAGAAAAATAGAATAAAGACATATGTTATACATTACATCTTTTACATAAGATTCTGAAACCTGAAATGGTTTGTTTTAAAACTACCAAGTCCTAGTCTTAACTAAATAGGCATGCCTAGAAGGATCTGTAGCTACTTCTGTAACTAGAAACTAAGGTGTTTTTTGTAACTAGACATTAACTAGACACTTTGGTGTCTTCTGTGCCATACACTTCGGTGTCTTTTGATTTTAGACACTTCTGCATCTTCTGTTTCAGATACCAAACATAGGTATGTTCTGTTCTGGTCTCGTTACCCACTTCTATAAAAAGGATTAGTAGGCTAACTTGTTTTGTATTCTATTACATGCTTAGTTCTAATATAATCAAGCTCTATTATGAAATAACTAAGTTTTGGTTTGATATAATCAGATATTATTTTGATACAATCAAGTTTTGTTCTAGTATTTTAAAGTTTTGTTATGATTATGGTATTCTATTATGATACTTGTAAGTTTTGTTCTGAAGCCAATATATCCTATTTTGATATGTTATATTCTGTTTGAGATACAAATGGTTTGGATTGTGATTTAAATAAGTAGAGATAGGGATGCCAAGATATACCACTGAAAGGTTTTGTTGCATATACTTAGTGATATTTGCTGACTTTTTATATATATTAAAATAGACAATTCCAACATTTAGAATCAAAAAAATAGTTACAATAGGTTTTTGAAACAAGAAGAGATCTTTATCTATCAATATTTCTAACTTCAACCCTGCCCTTTCATCAGATTCTCTTGGAGAAAGGACTAAGATTTTTTCTATACTTTTTGTTACTAATTAGTAATAATGTAACAATTATGTTTGTGGTTTGTAGGAAAATTGTCTATTAGTTGCACCCCCTAAAAGATAAATGTTCCTTTTTTCACAGTTCACTTGTAACCTAAATGCCCTTTGAAAGATTTTTTAGCAACTTCATCAATATTGAGGTAAAAGTTGCATATGCTTTACAAATTAAAATTATATCATCTACAAAACAAAGATAGATTAGTTTGAGCTTCCTACATTTGGAGCGATATTTGAAGCTCTTGTTCTTTTGACAACCCTTTCAATTATGTTATAAAGTTCTTCCATGATTGGAGCAAGGATATAAGGAGATAAAGGATCCTCTTGTCTGATGTCCATGCTACTTTTGAAGAATTTGGTAGGTTGTCCATTCACTAGTATGCTATGTGTGGGAGTCTTTATGTTGCTCAATGCACTGAATAAATACCTTTGGGAATAACATAGCTTGCAATAAATTGATGATGAAGCTCCAATCCACATTTTCATATTCCTTTCTAAGATCAATCTTGATGCAGCAATTGAGTTTACCTCTCTTCTTAGAATAAGAATTCATTATAAATTTGATTGTGATTATGAATTGGTTTGTTTAAACAAATAGTTACAAGACTTGATGAATGAGTTGATTTTTGTTTAGTTCATTAATTTTGAGAATGGATAATTGATTTGCATTATGATACTCTATACATTGATTAAGTTAAATGTGAATTCTTTTTCAGGATTTCCATTACCCCATATATAAAAATGAAGAAAAATAGTAGTATATGAATAAATGTGCATAAACAATTTCACTCCATTGGCTTTATATCAATAAAAAGGTTAAAGTTAAAGAGTAGTGCTAGTATTAATTTAAGATGGTGAACCAATTGAGTAACTAGGTTATTCATGATAAGGTATTTACTCTCACATCAAAAGGCTAGGTGACTTTTCAAATAAGTTTTTAAATGCTCCTATGTCGTTTAAATTGGGTATGAAAGAATGTCTAAAGATTTTAACATTTTCTTTTAAATGTTCACTTTACATATTATAAATAAACATTTTTTGGTAATTGGATTAGATGAAACCTAGGAAAGAACTTATACTGATCTTATTTTAATTTAACTAATTCTTTAGTTTCATTAAGATCTAATTATGTGTTCTTAATTATTTTTAAATTAATATTGCTAACATGTTGATTCATGTACGATTTCATGCAATTGACATTGAAAAATCCATTGTATGAATAGACCTAGCATAATTGAAAGGAGTTGTATGCAAACCTAGAAACAGGTTAGCATAAATATTCTATATTTTTTGGGCACCCCGCCCTCGTGAGACACATGCATGATGTCCTAAGTGACATCTGGACACGCCTCCCATAAGAGTGGGGAGCTCACATCAGTCAGTCAACGAAATCACAAATTGAATTCTTCATAATAATTATAGTTCCATGGTTTTAGTTTATTTTGAAACAAAAACCATCTCATTCGAAGCTCCATAGATCAAGATATGATTAAAAAGCCAAAATATGTACCTAACTAATTCATGCTCTTCCAACCTATTCCCTCATCTTCTTTCCATTAATATTTTTCAAATCAACACCAAAGGCTACCAATTTTTATAGAGATATAGAGGAATGTGTTAGGAAGCTATTGCTTTAAAAATCAAGTCATTTAGAGTTCATAAGACAAATTTATAGCCAAAAGAACTAAACATGTTTAGGTTTGGTAAAACCTGCGTGTCATGATCGTGACTTTTGAAAAAAATTTTGCGGAGTCACGATCGTGACTCTTCATTTTACTTCTGCCAGATCTATTTTGGAAAAATATACATAACATTCACTAAAGATGTCATATTATGGTCATTCTAAGATGTTTCGAAGAACACTTCTAGACCTCCAACTTCTATGAAGACTTCGAAGAAAGTTTTTACCTCTAAAAGGGTCAAATTTTCAATTTAATGTAATTGTCCCGTATGTACATCTCATGCAACATTAATAACTTATAATGATCATATATCCCAATTCCAATATCTAAAATTTTCTTACTTTATATCATTGGAAAGATAGAAAGATAATCTAAAACTTCTAAACAGACAACTTTGTCTAATTCAGCCTAGATTAGTACAGTTTTTCCCCAGAAGTCAGAATACAAATTTTACCCTTATGAAAGCTTGAAAATGCAATGTACAAACTCTAAGAGTCATGAGCAAAAACACAATCATATTTTATTATCATCAAAAGATAAGAGTTTACAAAGCTTTAATGGGAATTTCAAGCCATAATACATCGTTTCTCAAAATCCAAAATACAAAAATACTTGAAATGCAACTAAAGCCTTGTGTTTACAAAATCTAGCTTAAAATACAAAAGTATGCAAATTCAGAGTGATGCTTTGAATCTTGACTATTCGATCTCTTGCTCATCACCTAAGTATGGAAAGGAGAATGGGGTTGAGATCGTAGGTAACAAGTTTATAATAAAAAACAAGCAAAACCTTTGAAAATGCTCAATTTCATAATAATTTCGCATCAAATCCATAGAACACATATTTCCCAAATTCTCACATTATCAAGGAATTCATAAACACATAAATCATGCATTCATCAAACTTGTCAACACATTCTAAACACATAAGCAAATCCAAATGGTTTGGGTAGGTCCATAAACATAACGTACTAACACATTTCTACAAAATGGTCTTGTGTAGTCGTAAACAGAATGTACTATTGCAATTCCATATAATGGTATCGCGAGTCGTAAATATGAGAGAGTCTATGAAGGAGCTCTATGTCACTAGCAGGTAGGTGGGAGAAGCCATTAATAAAGTCTAAGTGCACTTGATATAAAAGAATGGACCACCACAAACCCATATAATCATGCATTTCACATCTTGTAAACATATTGCCCAAAATGACACATTTTCGAAACATGATTTCATAAACACAATATCTTTTCAAAAACCGTTTTCACATTCTTTCCATAAATCATCAACAAAATTTGGATCCCAAACATGTAGATATTTCGCAGATCATCCAAGAAGCAATAAATGCACATTTATAAAGTAGTTGAAAACATTAAATTTCATTTATTTGAAGGAAACATTAATAGCTTATTTACTTAATTATAAACATGAAACCCACCTTGAATTCCTTGCTTAAAATTTCCTTAAGGATGCATCTTCGCTTACTCCTCTTTCCTTTCTTAATTTCCTTCAACAATGACAAAAATCTCATTCAATAGGAATTCAAATTGAAAACCTAAAGAACACACATTCACTAAAATTGATCCTAGAATGCTTAAGTTCATACATTTCCTAAGCTTTATGAACCGAAACCCTTCTAAAAATCCAAATGATGAAAATTCAAACTTACCTTGAATTTTCACCAAATAACAAGATTATATGCTCAAATAGAAGCACTTCTCTTTCTCTTTCTTTTTCTCTTCTTGAACAACCTCAAATTCTCTCTTGAAAACTAAGAAATGAAAAGCTTCTCTTTATCTTTCTTTTTCTTTTCTTGAACAACCTCAAATTCTCTCTTGAAAACTAAGAAATGAAGAAACACTAACTCAACTTCCTTCCTTTCTTGCAAAAACCGAAACACTTAACTATCCTTTCTCATTTTCAGTGTTCTCTTCTTCTTTATATCTTCAATTCACGTTTTTCTTCCTCTCCAAAGCAAGAAAACATTTTCCTCTTCCTATTTTACCCTTAATGAATGCTGAAAGTCCACTTTACCCTTTCTTTGATGCCTTATAACTTAAATGCTTAAGTGTTATGCCAAAATTGCCCTCATGCTTTTTTGCCACTTTTAATTTAATTGACCAATGAAATAAATTCTATTAATATGGACATAAGAATTAAAACTCCAAAAATAAATCTATCAACACCTCATAATTCACTTAAATCATGCTTAACTAAAGAAAACAAATCTAGGTGCTAACATTTCTTCCTCTCTTTAAAAAATTTCATCCTCGAAATTCTTACCTGAGTCATCGAAGAGGTATGGATACTTCTCCTTCGTGGCTTCCAAGGGCTCCCACGTGGCCTCTTCTACAGAATGGTTTCTCCACAGGACTTTAACTAGTTGAATTGTCTTGTTCTTGAAGACCTTTTCCTTAGTGTCCAAAATCTCCATTAGAGTCTCCTCATAAGTCAGATCATCTCTCAATTAAACCTCAGTGGTCTAAATGATATTGGAGGGGTTAGATCTATACCTCCTCAACATGGAAACATGAAAGACTTCATGTTTCTATGACAATTCTAGTGGCAGGGCCAATCTATAGGCTAGCGGTCTAATCCTCTTAAAGATCTTGTAAGGACCCACATATCTTGGACTCAACTTACCCTTCTTGCCAAACCTCATGACTCTTTTCCAAAGAGATGTCTTAAGAAAGAGTTTCTCACACACTTCATACTCCATTTCTTTTTAGCGTGCATCAGTATAGCTTTTCATTATATCCTGAGCTGCTTTTACCCTCTGCTTAACTAAATTTACCTTGTCATTTATCATCTGGAGTAATTCTGGTCCCACTAATCTCCTTTCTCCTTCTTCATCCCAGCATATAGGAGTTCTACACCTCCTTCCGTATAATGCTTTATAAGGAGCCATTTGAATGCTCGAGTGGTATGAATTATTATAAACAAATTTGACTAATGGCAAATGTTCATCCCATGCACCTTTGAAATCCATCATACATGTCCTGAGCATCCCTTCAAGGGTCTGAATGGTCCTCTTAGATTGGCCATTTGTTTGAGGATAAAAAGTAGTGCTAAAACATAACTTAGTCCCTAAAACTTCGTACAAACTTTTCCAAAATCTTGAAGTAAACTAAGGATCTCTGTTGAAAATTATGAAATTTGGAATTCCATGTAATCTCACTATCTCGTCTATATACTACTTTGCTAGCACATTCAGAGAATTAGTTTATTTAATTGCTAGAAAATGAGTTGACTTTGTCAAACGATCATCAATAACCCATATAGCATCATGCTTCCTACTAGTCTTGGGCAAACTAATAAAAAAATCCATAGTCACCCTTTACCACTTCTACTCATAAATGGATAATGGCCTTAACTTGCCTAAAGGTGCATGGCATTCAGCGTTGACTTGCTGACACACTAGACACTTATTTGCATATTCTGCTACATCCTTCTTCATACCTTTCTACTAGAAATGCTCTCTCAAATCTCTATACATCCTAGTGCTACCTGGGTGTATGGCATAAGGCATATTGTATGCCTCATCGAGTATCTCATCCTTTACTTCCTTGATATTCAAAATATAAAGTCTGCTTCCTATAACCATAAGTTAATCATCCCTCACTAATACTTCATATTTCTTGCCATTCTAAATTTCTTTTTAGAGCTTGTTCAATTCTGCATCCTATACTTATAACTCCCTAACTTTATCCCTGAGTATTGTTCTTACTCTGAAATTTGCAATAATATAATCAAGATCCTCCTATTTTAAACTTATTCTAAGCTCAGCCATCTCTGTCAACAACGGCAGATAAAATGTTTGAACATTGCCTATGGAGGATTTCCTACTTCGCCACTGCATTTTCCTTTCCTAGATGGTATTCAATTAACAAGTCATAATCCTTGAGCAACTCTAACCACCTTCTCTATCTCAAATTCAACTCTTTCTGGCTCAGTAAGTACTTGAGACTTTTATGATCTGTAAAGATCCTTGTCTGAACCCCATACAGATAATGTCTCCAAATTTTCAAGGCAAAGATTACTGCTACTAATTCCAAATCATGAGTCGGGTAATTCAACTCATAAGGCTTTAGTTATCGTGAAGCATAAGCTATTACCTTGTCTCCTTGCATCAACACACAACCTGTAGCATCCCACTCCTGAAAGACCCGAACCTGACATCGATGGTGATATCCGAGCCCGTGCCTCACGAGGGTGGTATGCTAGAGCAGTCAATTCAGTTTAAAAACTCATTATGACATTTTTCTTTTTGAAAACAGTCGAGTGCGCAGAAATCAATAAATGATTCGGGCCCGCGATACGAAA
>JANIHY010000208.1:41107881-41120083 GCA_027479065.1 Erythroxylum brevipes
GTCTTAATTTTCAAAAATGTGTTAAATTGAGTTTAACTTTTAAATTTGAATTGATGTCTTATCAATTAGTTTGAAAATTGAAGACTATTCTGACGTATGTTTTTTTTTTTAACTCACGAGGTATTCTAAGAAGGTTTCAACTCATAAGAAGGCGCTTTTAAATTAACCACTCTCATATTAATTCTCGCTTATATTTGGTCAGCCCGTAAGGGTAAAATATTGGCCAATCAGATTTTTTTATTCTCAAAACTTAAACTTAAAATTTCTAATTAAAGGATTAGAGTCCTGAACCAATTACACCAATCTATTTGATTACTTAACTCCTACAACGCCTTTTCACGAGTCTTTGTATCCTTCACCTCACAACTGACGACGACGGGCGAGAGATGGTAAGCAAGTCCAACAAGTGTAGGAGGATGAGTACAGTATAACAAATAAGGTTGGAAGCCCAATCTCTCTGCTTGGTTTTTAAAAATTAATTTAATAATCAGAATTCGAAAGCTGATAGGTAGGACAAAAGCTGTAGGAAGTAGAAATCATTCGGTAATGACTAGTTGGGCCGAGCGTCTGCCTTCTTGCTCACAAACTGAAGAAAACGACAAGAGAAAACGTTAACATAGTGCTGGGGGGATACGGAAATCACAATGTAGAAGAAATAGAATCCCGACTTAGTTCTAACAACCAGATTTAGATTGAGAAGAAGCATTATACATACACCTACTGCCTTTTGAATTCGGTCTTTGGAGGGGTTGATGTACTTACTGTACAAAGTTGGAGGAATTTTAGAATTTAAAACCATTTTGATTTTCCCCCATTTAATACAGACTCTAACACTCGCTATCTCGTGACTCTCTCAACAAACATCATTTCGTCTCCGCTTCTTGTCCCGCCATTTGGCTCTACACCACTCGCTAGATCCATCCATCTCTCTCGCGTCGGCTTGGAGGTAATCGATATCTCTGACTATTCCATTCTCCCGCTGGATCTGTCTTTTGGTCAATGTCCCTTCCTAAGATCGATGTTGCTGCTTAGTTCTTGTGCATGAGTCTTCTTCCTGTTCATCGTTAGGTTTTCATAAATGTGCCTTACACCATTTTGTGCTAACTAATAAATTCTGTTGTTTTTTCTTCGATTTGCAGTGACTAAGACGTAATTAGGCTTGTTTTGTTTTATGAAAATGGAGATGCAGCCTTCTCTGGCTCAAAGTTTACGAACGAGTATGTCTTCTTTTCGCTCGGCCAATGGTAATGATGACATTTCTTTGCATTCTTCCGCATCTGTCTCCAATGGAGATGGATATGACAGTGATGGTTCCAGTTTCTCGCAAACACAGTGAGCATCCTGATTAAGTTTCTTTATCTCTTATATTTGAAGCTGTTTTATACTTGCTTTGTTGTTTATTATGTTGAAAACTTGCACATGATCCAGTCCACTTAATTTACCTTTTTCCTGTTTCGCTTTTATTTGTCTATTTTTGTTGCTTTTAGAAATTAAAAAGCTTTACACCGCTCAATAGAGGCTTTCCATTTGCAAAGTTGGTGTAGATTCTAAACATTAATGCTTGTTATTTAATTGTTTCTTACAGTACACAAGTCTTCTCAACTTCTGTCCCAGCGGAACTTGCTGGTGCTATACCCTTGATTGAAAAATTTCAGGTACATAACATTGTCATGAAGAAGATGCAACTGTTATTACAAAATCTTCTGTACTGAATGTGCAAGATTTGCTTAATCTCTACACTTTTTGACATTTGTAACCTACCATGTGATTCTAATGTGCAGGTTGAAGGATTTTTAAGGATGATGCAGAAACAGATGCAATCTACTGGAAAACGTGGATTCTTTTCTAAAAAATCAGTAGGCCCTCAAGTTCGGGACAAATTCACATTTGAAGATATGCTGTGTTTCCAAAAGGTTGCAACATCATATTACCTTTATGCAATAATGTTCTTATGCAAACTAACCTTATGCAAAGCTAAGTTCCAGCTTCTTTGCAGGATCCTATACCAACTTCATTGCTCAAAATTAATAGTGATCTCATCAGCCGAGCTACAAAATTATTCCTAATAATTTTGAAGTACATGGGAGTGGATTCATCTGATCGAGCAGCTCAAACAAGTTTAGATGAGCGAATTGAACTTGTTGGAAAATTGTACAAGCATACACTGAAGCGTGCAGAACTTCGAGATGAACTTTTTGCCCAGATTTCAAAACAGACTAGAAATAATCCTGACAGGCAAGTATGTCTTAACTCATGCTTCTTTTTGTTTAGTTTTCTGCCTTCGACAATCAGTAAATTTCTAATTAAGGACATTCGATCTCCTTTAATTATCTTCTGCTTACGAGGAAGGGCTTATAGACTAGTGTGCATTGTAAATTTTTATTCTCTTTTTTTATTTCATTCACCTTGTAACTGCTAACCACTTAATTACAAAGCTTGGTGATTTTGCAGGCAATGGTTGATTAAAGCATGGGAGTTAATGTATTTATGTGCATCTTCTATGCCTCCCAGCAAGGACATTGGTGGATATTTATCGGAATATGTTCATAATGTAGCATATGGTATGAATACTGATTCGGAGGTCCAAATCCTTGCATCAAATACATTGAATGCCTTGAAGCGTTCAGTTAAAGCTGGTCCAAGACATACTATACCGGGACGAGAGGAAATTGAAGCTCTTCTAACTGGTCGAAAACTTACAACAATAGTGTTTTTTTTGGATGAAACTTTTGAAGAAATCAGTTATGACATGGCAACAACAGTCTCTGATGCTGTTGAGGTACTTTCCTCTTCAATTTTACTTGTTGCATGCACGCTTTTATAAAGGTAGCTATAGGTGCTCATCGAAGATGAGGATGGAAACATTCTGATGGCCTATGTTGCAATTGTTCCAATTTCAAACTGGACTGGTTACTGGTTAGTGCAAGTTCCTATGTTTAAACTTGGCCCACACCATGCATATGTTCAACTAAATTCAATGCAGCGTGGGATTTTCTCTTGTGGCCTTCTGGAATATGAGGAAATAACATACCTTCATTGTTGTCCTTTATGAGCCTACTTTATTCCTGCAACTTATCACTATTGGAGTTAGACCAAATCATACTGAGCATCTTCAAACATGATAATGTGATGAGTCAAGGTGCTTGTTTATCTTGATACAATAATCATCCTGTTTAATGAAGGTAAAACAAGAATACAGGAATCTAATGATCATTTCTTTGTGGCTGAACATAGTTTTGTCAAAAGTTGCAGCATTGCCTGTGCATATAATTTCTGTAAAATCTTGACAATCTCTTAACCTCTTTCTGTCATTCTCCTACTTTGGAAGCCTTTTTCTACACTAATGAACACTATTTCTTCTTCAGGAACTTGCAGGGATAATTAGACTTTCAGCATGTTCTAGCTTCAGCCTTTTTGAATGCCGTAAACTTATTACTGGTTCTAAATCATCTGATCCTGGGAATGGTATGTACTATGCATCTTCTTCACTTTAAACCTGAATAGATATAAATTGCTGCAGGAATCTAATCTCACACTTTCTTCTCATGCAGAGGAATATATTGGGTTAGATGATAACAAATATATAGGGGACTTGTTGGCAGAATTCAAGGCAGCCAAGGATCGAAGTAAAGGAGAAATTGTTCATTGCAAACTGACATTTAAGAAAAAGCTATTTCGTGAATCAGATGAGGCTGTCACAGATCCAATGTTTTTGCAACTATCATATGTTCAAGTACGTAAACGCTTATTAGATTGTTTTTAAACAGCTTCAACTTAAGTATGCAGTTTTATTTTGATTATTCAAGCTCATTATACATCTTGTATATGTTCTAGCTGCTAAATTTTTGTCCATGATTGTATTGTTACAGTTGCAGCATGACTACATATTAGGGAATTACCCTGTTGGAAGGGATGATGCTGCACAGTTGTCTGCCTTGCAAATATTGGTTGAGATTGGATTTGTTGGTAGCCCTGAATCATGCACGTCAGTAGTTGTTTCCTTATTCAGATGAAGTTATATGTTAGGGGTGTAATTCCCATTGTTGACATTGACTTATTGTGCTTGATTTGGTTCTGCTTTCATTATTTAGTTTTCTGAGAGTGATTGATTTTGTGTACCCAGTTACTCTTTGTTTCAGTGATATTTAATCTGCTGAGGTTTTCATTTTCCAGTGATTGGACTTCTCTTCTTGAAAGATTTTTACCGAGACAAATTGCAATAACCCGAGCAAAGCGAGAATGGGAACTGGATATTCTTTCTCGTTATCGATCAATGGTAAGAACCAATATCTGAGTGTTTCTCATAACTCTTGTTAAAGTATCTAAGTTCAGACTTTCTTTTTCTGCATTATACTACGCCATAATTAGAGTTTTGAACTTGCTGTACAATTTGCTCTAACTGACTGTTATTGATGTGATTGCTTGATTTAAGCTGCTCCTGCAATTTTGGTGAAACTTTGCTATCTCTTTGAAATGTATTATCCTTGGTCTTGACTTTACAACTTCCATTTGCCCAGGCTCCAACCAAGGGTTTGCCAGTTTGTGTTATTTTTTTCTTCACATAATTGGTATTAGTGAAAGATGAACTTCGAAGTGTTTAACAGTCATATTATGATTCAATCTAAAGATGTTTTTCAATGCTACTTCATTGCAATAAGAACCAAAAGCGTTTGTTTTCTAGTTCTCTTTTTATTGATACTTTATCTTCGTTTTTAAAGTTTGAAAGCTTATAAGTCATTTGTACTCCATTTGTAAAGATGGAGAAGTTGCCTGAGGTGGGGTGTGTTGGCGAGGAGAGGTAAGGAAAGAAGAGAGATCAAGAACTCCACTTTACGTACTTTGACTCTTGCATGACTGATCTTTCCCAAGCAATTAATAGCTTTTGAATTTGCATTTACTTTTGGAAAGCATCTTATTGAAGCTATCATATTATTGAATGAAATATTTTAAATCTAAAGTTATTTTTCCATGAAGGAACATCTGACCAAGGATGATGCAAGACAGCAGTTTCTGCGGATATTGAGGACACTTCCATATGGGAATTCAATTTTCTTTGGTGTTCGCAAGATTGATGATCCTATTGGGCTTTTACCTGGACGGATCATTTTGGGCATTAATAAACGTGGAGTAAGTCCCCAGATCATAAACATGGTTAATTGAGCCATTACAATTGATATTAAGGTTATTCTGCTCATCAATACAGAAAACTGTAGATTTTAGCATAAATTGCTTTGTTGATTTCTCCACAGGTGCACTTTTTCCGTCCAGTCCCTAAGGAATACCTACATTCAGCAGAGTTGAGGGACATAATGCAGTTTGGTAGTAGCAATACTGCTGTATTCTTTAAGATGAGAGTTGCAGGTGTTCTTCATATATTCCAGTTTGAGACAAAGCAGGTCATATAATTCCAACGTCATCTTTGTTGGAACTTTGCAATTCATTACTCCATGGTTGGTTGACTATATGTACTCTTGATGCAACTAAAATTTCTTAGTTTATCAGGGAGAAGAAATTTGTGTCGCTCTTCAAACTCATATAAATGATGTCATGTTACGTCGATATTCAAAGGCTCGGTCTGTGGCTAGCAGCCCAATGAATGCAGATCCTTCTAGCAATGCTAAGCATCATAATGCAGATGCGTATGAAAGTCGTATACAGGAGTTGTCTAAAAGCATGGAAGAATACCAGAAGAAAACTGATCAAGTAAGCCTTCAATTCATTTTATAAAATGCTAAGTGGTTCTTTGTACCATCTAATTATAATGATGAATTCTTATGGTGTTTAAGGTGCTGTTTATGAGGCCTCAAATATTCTTCTGACGAAGATGAAGAGGCTAAAGGATTGAAGAATTCATTTTTCTTAGTTGATTCATTATTTCTTCAAACGAATTGCGTTGAGAACAAATAAAAAATATTTTCCTTTAGATTGTATTGAATTATAAATTTATTCAGTTATTGGAAGAATTGCATGAGAAGCAAAAGCATGAAGTGGAATTGCAAGAAGAATTGAAGAGCTTGAGAGTTTCCTTGAGAACTGAGCAGCAAAATATAGCAGAGGTTGTGAGTGAATATGACAGACTCAAGGTGCTGTTTTCAGAAAAAGATACAGCACTTCAGGTTAGTGTAATTCATCCAGAGTTCTTAGCTCTTCCTTTTATCCTGTGTAGATCTCTCTTGAATATTCTACTTCCTTTTATCCTACATAGATCTCTCTTGAATATTCTAACTTGGTGAAATTTTATGTGCTAGGCTGCATTGATGGAGAAGAAAAATATGGAGAAAAGGTTAGCCGACCTCACTAATTTAACAACTGAGAGTAAAACCAAGAAGGACGCGGTTGGTTCAGACAACCAGGTGAAATCATGTTATCTAGATTGGCATGTTATAAATTTATTTATTTTTCTTGATCTAGTTGATTTTATTAAACTGGGACTAAGTTTTTCACACTGTGTGCTCCGGTGAACTTTTTGATATGGAGAAATCACTTGGACTATGTGATGCAGTTATCCCACAAGCTTGAGGATGAATCAAGACAAAGGAATGCAGAATTGAATGCAACAAAAGAAACTGTTAAAAGATTGACAAATGAGAAATCATTATTAGAGCAAAAGATTGCTCAAATTGAGAACAAGAAAATTGAACAGGTATAATCACAAAAACTCGAGTTTTATTTAACTGAACTTTGTAAGAAATTGGTTAATTTCTCTTTACACAGATTGAAGTTCTTGAAAAGAACTTTGACGTAGAGCGAAAATCTTTAAAGCTCCAAGTGATAGAGCTTGAGAAGAACCTAGAGGGGTTAACACAAAAGTTAGTGGCTTTGGAATCAACTCTTACTGCAAGGAATGGGGAGTTAACTATCATGCAGAATAATTTGAAGGAATTAGAGGAATTGAGAGAAATGAAAGAGGTATCATCTTTTAATGAATCTTTGTTTCAGTGTATAAACTTTGTTCAAATAGAAGACTTGACTGGGCTGTTTCACAAGTATCCATCGGATTCATTAATGATAAGCATCTGTACCTGATAAGTTTCGCTACTTTCAGGACATTGATAGAAAGAATGAACAAACTGCAGCCATATTGAAGATGCAGGCAGCCCAACTTGCTGAGCTGGAAATTATGTACAAGGAAGAACAAGTTTTACGAAAGCGCTATTTTAATACCATAGAAGGTTAAGCAACCTTAACACTTAGTACATACTAGCATATAATATTTGGGATTAAACTGCATAGTCAACATTCACAATGATGCCCCAAAATTAGAAACAATAAGTTTTGAGAACTTGTCCCTCCCCTATTTTACTGTTTTTTATGTAATTAGAGGGTTTGTCAACCCAAAAGTTGATTATAGATGTTCTTTTAGTGTTAAATCAAAAGGTTCTTCCAGTAAACTATATCTCCGCATCCCATGTTGCCAAATAGGGGGACCTTCTCCTGTTCTTAGAACTTCAGATCAAGTTAGAAGACTTATTCAAACTTAATTCAACCTCAAATTAAGTTTGCAAAATAAATCATGGGACATGCACTTAAAACTAAAGAGGTTAGTAATCTGAGACCTGAGTAGCTGATGTACGATGGTCTTTATCTGGCAAGATGAGTAGGAGGGAAAATAGAACATCAACATATGCATCCATAATTTTCTGAATACCCGGAGTCCAGTGAAGAGAGATAGTGATTCTAACAACCAGAGTTGTAGCCCTTAAGGAAAAAAAACGAGGAAGGTCAAATTTGGTAGAGAAGAGATAGGGAAAGATACTTCTCACAATGGGAATGAAATAGATTAATGTAGAAAACAACAGATGCAAGTAATATCCTAGGCTGCCTTAATAAGGAATTACATCACATAGACTTCAATGGTCCATTCTTGTTACCACCATTCTAATGCTGCTGTTGGGTCTTCTCTTAATGTCCTTGCTATTCCATAACTTCTGTTTGACTATTTAAGTCATTGCATAACTTCTATATTATTATTCAAGTATGCTTTCTTATAGTGAAGTTAACTTGCTATTCCATTATCTTTAGATATGAAAGGGAAGATCAGGGTATTTTGTCGGCTAAGACCTTTAAATGATAAAGAAATTTATGAAAAAGAAAGAGACCTCCTTACAAGCTCAGATGAGTTTACTATTGAACATCCATGGAAAGATGATAAAGTGAAGCAACATACATATGATCGAGTGTTTGATAGCGAAGCCATGCAGGAAGATGTATTCGAGGATACAAGAGTGAGTTTAATGAGACTTCTGTGATTTATCAGGTTCATTTATCTGGAACTAATTTGTGAAATTTTCCTTTTTCCTTTTTAATATGATTAGTATTTAGTACAATCTGCTGTGGATGGATACAATGTTTGCATATTCGCTTATGGTCAAACTGGTTCTGGAAAGACATTTACTATCTATGGTTCTGAAAGTGAGCCTGGATTGACACCACGAGCAACTGCTGAGTTGTTTAAAATCTTGAGACGTGATAGCAACAAATTCTCATTTTCATTGAAGGTAATTTGACTTAAGGAACATTGCTTCAGCCAATAATTTGAAATATTTGTAACTGTCTCACTAACTATATCCTTTATCTGTTTGATTCCGTATTCTAAGTTAGAATTTCTTTGTGTTATCGCTTTGCTACAAAAAATCAAGATGAATGAGAAACACTGTTAGAGCGCTTGGGTTTTGTAACATGTAGATTTACTAAATACAAAACGTTGCAGGCATATGTAGTAGAGTTGTATCAAGATACTCTAGTAGACCTTTTGTTGCCAAAGAATGTGAAGCCCTCAAAGCTGGATATCAAGAAAGATGCAAAGGTGATTGTTCATTCACAAAATCTTTTTACATGTGGGGAAATTCTTCAGTTCCAGTTTTACATTTTCTATTAATGTGGTGGCCTTTGTTTGTGTTTTTCATGTGCTCGAATTTGAATCAGGGTATGGTAATGGTAGAAAATGTGACAGTTGTGTCAATCACGACATATGAGGAACTCCAAACCATTATCCAAAAAGGATACGAACAACGACATACATCTGGGACTCAAATGAATCTAGAAAGTTCGAGATCTCATTTGGTACTTTCAATTGTTATTGAGAGTACCAACCTACAAACTCAATCTGTTGCAAGGGGAAAGGTAGTTTTATTTGTTACACTGATTAAGTCATTTCTTCTAAGATTTCCTATGGTCTTTTTCCTTTTAATCTCAATTTCAAAGTGTCATTTTTTGTCAAGTGCAGATAAGCTTTGTCGACCTTGCTGGTTCAGAAAGAGTTAAAAAATCTGGCTCATCAGGTTGTCAACTGAAAGAAGCACAAAGTATCAATAAATCACTTTCAGCACTTGGGGATGTGATCAGTGCTTTGTCTTCTGGTGGCCAACACATACCATATAGAAATCACAAATTAACAATGTTAATGAGTGATTCTCTTGGTGGTAATGCAAAAACACTAATGTTCGTTAACGTGTCACCTGCAGAGTCAAATTTGGATGAGACTTATAATTCTTTAATGTAAGCTTCCTAATTTTTTGTTCTTATACACTAATCTCAGGCTATACGGTTTAGATTGCTTGTTTGCTATTGACATTTCCTTCCATTCTTATTCGTATTTAGGTATGCTTCAAGAGTACGGTCAATCGTGAATGATCCAAGTAAAAATATTTCATCGAAAGAGGTCGCTCGGTTGAAAAAATTGGTAGCATATTGGAAAGAGCAAGCAGGTAGAAAGGGAGATGATGAAGATTTAGAAGAGATTCAAGAACAAAGACATGTGCAAGAAAAGTCAGATGGTCGTCATTCCATGTGATATTTGCTTTTGTATATTTAAGGTTGTATTTTAGATTGGATGATTGATGGGGATGCAATGTAACATGAAAGTAAAGGTGAAGAAGCTAAATAGGTTATCATTAATTAAAAAATATCTCGTTTTTTTTATTTTCGTTCTAAAGCTTGTTAGAAGGTTATAATTGAATCCTTAATATGATTTTATTCTTATGCGCTTTTCTTTTTATTTAAATTGCAAAGTTTAAATATTTCTCTTACTGAAGAATTCTAACTACAACCTATCAGTTAAGAATAGGTAAAAATGATAACGAAAAGTTATTAGATTGAAATTTTTTAAAGAATATGCTTCTAGACAATTTTTGAAGTAATTGGAGTGAATATCTTTGAGAAAATGTCGGGCAAAATATGTCATTGTAAGTCTTTGAAGAAGCAAGCAACCAAACGGCCCAAGTCATATGAGAATTTGGGTGTTATTGGCATTTAATGATAAATCATCACGACTTTATTCTTGTCCAAGCCAAAGTTCAGACGGCATTAGTCGTTATGTTAATCAAGATTATATTTTTGAAAATATGGTAATCTTTCCCTTCTTAATAATTACTGCCTCTTGTGGACGAAAAATCTTTGTCAAAGCTGTCTATTTCACACACATATACATTAAAGATAAAAACGTTAAATATTTATCGTGTATACATATAGACACGTGCCATCATTACTAGAAAAATTGAAATTAGTAACGTAAAATTACTGACGAAATTTAAATCGTTGCAAATTACTAACAGCAACAGAATTTTCGTCGGCAAAATTGTCAGAAAAAAGTCCGTTTAACGGCAGATGAAATATCGATCACTAAACAGAGTGGGAAATCAATTTGCGATGAAATTTTGCGACAATAAAGGTATGAATCGGCAAATACTACAAGAAAATAAGAAATTTGTGATAGTTTTTACTTATCTGTCAGAAAAGTTGAGGGAAAATATAATTTAGCGACGGAAAAATACCGTCGACAATTAAGGCGAAAATTTGTGGCGAAATGGTGAAGTTCTGACTTATCTGACATAGTGTTAGCGTTGGCAAATTCTGTCACTAACTCTCGAAACTATTATGTCATCGTCTGGTTGCGGGTGAACGATATACCAAACAACTTTGTTTTGGTTAAATTAAAACACACTCGAGCGTCTCTCCCCTTCCCCTCCACCATCGACTCTGCTTCGTCTTTCCTCTTCTCCTCTGTTTTGTGATTTCTTCTCCGGTGCATTGCTGTGCGTTGTCATCGACGTTGTAGTCAGTTAGTGGTGCGTCGAATGCTTGGTTTCTTCTCCCACCATTTGCGAACTCGTGGAAGTATAAAGTTTCACCGTTGTTTGATTTGAGTTTGTTTGAGTATTTTGTTTTGTATGTTTGAGTATTTTATGAATGGATAAGAACATTTAAGATACTTGTGTTAGTGTTAGAAGATTCAGGTTTTAAATTTGCTTGTGAAGCTGAGATGATTTGTTGACATATATTAGGTGTTTGATGAAATACCTGTTGTTTGAAAATTTTGTTAATGTATGAAGATGAAGTTGACTTGTATCAGAGAATGAGTTAATGGGTGAGCCTATTTGATGATTTAGCCTTATTTGATGATTAAGGATAATGTATGAAATAATATTTTTTAGTGTTTAGCCTTATTTAATGATTTTATTCTTACTTATGAAGTGATTTAGCCTTATTGGTGAAGTGATTCAAGTTGCATGTATGAATATTCTTAGCTTAATTTTGAGTTTCTAAATCCTCTCTCAATAGTTGTTTTCTTAATATGTCATGTAGTCATTAAAATTAGGATAAAGATGACATAGTAAAGTTATTTGGATTCAAACAGGGATGATCATTGTAATAGAAAATAAACAACAAAAAATCAAATTTCTAAAATAATAAAGTTTTTATAATCTAGAGTATTGTTATCGTTGCAGAAAAGAAAGGAAGAAATAGAAATATAGCAAAATAGAGAATTTGCTTACTGATGACAGATTAGTCCATTTGACGCCCCATAATCAGGAGAAGCTTAAAAATATTCATGTCTGGCATGTGAACCTCACTTATAATAAGATTATATACGTGTTTTTGCTTCCTCCTAGCATTTTCAGAGTTGTCAATGCTTGATTGGTAGTTGTAAGTAGGAAAAAATAATATTTGAGGTTAAAGAAACAATTAAGATTTAAAAGAGAAGTGATTGCCAAAAGTCTAAAAACAATATAAATAATATGATAATTATCAATTACTTTCATGACAATGATCATATGCACAAATTTGATACTGGTAAATAGAAACTGGATGGTTTTTATAACAATGTCTTAACATCTTAACTTCATTTAAATAAATGCCATAATATTATAGCAATTTCACATATTTAAATATCACAATTAATTATTATTAAATTTTAACTAGA
>JANIHY010000208.1:41138854-41149620 GCA_027479065.1 Erythroxylum brevipes
CGCGGGTCTACCCATACCCGCTGGGCAGGGTATGGATTTTCAAAATCATTACCCGTTTCTATAAATTTACCCGCGAATCCGTACCCGTGAGACCCGTACCCGTGAGACCCATACCCATACCCGGACCACCCGCCCGTTTTCCAGGTCTACATATCATTTACACCTTTGCGAATAGTTAGTTATGGTCAAGGCTTCAGGTCTGGAGTAGTTAAGAGCGGCCCAAAATTGTCACTTGATATCGTAGGAGTTGTCAGGGGAGGTAAGGGGCGACTTCTAGAGCGACTAGCGACAACAAGAACCGGTCTTTACACAGGGTGAGGTAATGGCCGATCTGGCCAACCAGCAGGTATGTCCTTTTGTCTGGTAGTGCATTTCTAATCACTAATTTTTTGTGCATGTCAGTTCTTTAATTATTCTTCCGTTTTTATGCATCATTTTTTTATTTGTCACATCTACATGTGAGTCTACCAGGAAACGGCCTCTCTACTATGTAGGGATAAGGTTGCGTACTATAAGATCTCCCCAGACTCCCCCTCACTGCGGGACTTCAGACTGGGTGTGATGACAATGATGTTTTTCTAGTCATTTTATAAGCAAAATTATTGTCAGTAATGAACTGACCCATATTTTCTTCCTCAACTTTATTCACAACTTCATCAAATATTTGAAATAGAGTATCAACATTCATTACAAGGTCAGATGCATCAATAGCCTTCAAAAACATTATCCCATTTGCATATAAACTAAAAATTTAATATTAAGCTTATGTCTTCTATTTGTCCAACCATCGCATATTATTGAACACCCATAAATAGCCAAAATCATTCTTCTTTCATCCAAATAATTTTTTATTTCTAAATAAAGCTACTTAGAAGTTTGCCCTGTAATCATCAATTGAAAGAGCTTTATATCTTAGACCGTAAGATAATATCCTCCACCATATACTGATAATAATAAGATTGGGTAGCATTGAATGTTATATCAAAATTATACCACCATCTAGTCATTACCATGTCCACATTATAAGTTGCTTCTCCAAATTGTAAGACACTATGAATTGAAGACTGGCATATGGTGATTCTCTCTTTCCAATATGAGTAGTTGTTTACATTGAAGTAAGGAAGTTTGAAGAGGAATTGTTCTTCAAAACTTCTCAAAATGTTTGTTATGATCTATCACGTGTTGTAAAACACAAAAATGTAAAATCTTGCTTTGATATCAAATGATAAAGTAAATATACACAAGAGGAGGGTGAATTATGTGTGACTTAAAAAAAATTGCAAGTTACCTTCAATTCGTATAATGAAAAGGGCTTGTTAAAATTTAAAAACAATAAGAGTCCGTCAGTTGATAAAACCTGTTAAACGATAAGAGCCTATTAGACGATTAGAGCCTGCTAAACAATAAATCTTGTTAAAACAATTTAAAATAAAAGGTGCCAGTTAAAACTTAAGAAAACCTCTTGCAAGTTGAAGACAGAAAGAGCCTCTTGTAAAAATGAAAACATAAACAATATAATGTGAAAATTTAAATGTTAAAAAGAGAGAGGAATGACGCAGTCAATTTATACTGGTTCAACTTATAACTCAAGCCTACGTCCAGTCCCCAAGTATCCAACTGAAATGTTTCATTAAAATCTCAAGTAGCAATTCGACGAGCCTCTACAAGCTCACGAATATATTTTTTTCAAAATTCTCCAACCTTTCAAACTAGTATTATTTAGCTACCCTCTACAAACTCTCGACAGATGAAAATGTAATTTGCCCGATATGAGCTTCAACGATCTCTCTCAAAAAGAATTTTCACTTCTAAAGCACAAGAGATATGATAATAATATAACTTTCAAGAAAATTGATGCTATAGATGTATTTCAAGACTCTGATTTGTTTTCACAAAAATAGTGGCTCTTCTTTAAGTAGATATATCTTTGTAAATTTTTTTCAGTAATCACGAAACTAATATACGACCTTCATAATTAATATGATCTTTTCAAATAAACAATTTATAATTAGGTAAGTTTATAAAGAAAGTTCCTGCAAGAAAGGATGTGAATTTCTTATGAGTTTATTTCCTTTTGAGAATTAACTCATTAAAAATGAAAGGAAATAACTCCAATGATAACAAGATTCTTCCGGATATTGTGAAATAAATAAGAATATAAGATAAATTCATTAAGAAAATTCCTACAAGAAATGAAACATTTATTGTATGATTTTATTTCCTTTTGAAAATTAGACATATACCTTGAGCTAACAATTAATTAATTTAAAAATATATACTTATGTCTAAATCATATAATTTATTATTAATAGTCAAATCTTCTTTAATCTTTAGGTCTCATAATTTCGAAATATTGATTACATAATTGCAACATATGTCTGCATGTTTCTATTAAAAATAATCTAAATAAGTTACCTTTCAATTATGGTAATAGCGACAGTTTCGAAAGTAAGAAATAACCTTTAAAAATTTCAAAAATACAGAATTTCTTAAAGATATTGAAACTTACAACACAGACTCGTAAGAGTTGAAGCCATGGATGGAAAATAAGAAGCTTGACATGGGTATTCTGTTTTTTCGTTTTACTTTCATGGAAAAGTTTTGCTTTAACCTGAATTAAGCTACATTTTCTCTAATTTGTCACTTGCAAATCATACCTTAGACACACCCTTAAGCTTTAAGGTACACATGTTTAGCTTAGCTGATCAACGTTTAATTGATTGCACCATCAACAAAGGAATTATTTTACATTTTTTGATGTTTTTCTTTATGACAAGGAGGAAAATTTTATAGCGTGGTCAATTTTATAAATTTTATTATAAAATTTTAGGAAACAATAATAACTTATAATAATGAATGTGTAGTCTTCAAGTTAAACAATTCTTTTAAAATTTATTGTACATATTATTATAAATTACATTAGCAATTCTGATAATTATATATTACACTAGTTATCTGAACAATTTATTAAAAGATATTGGCTCTACGTGCAGATGAAATGACTGGCATGTACAATCAAAAGTTATGTAAGTAGGAGAAAAACAGAAGAATAGAAGCTCCATTTGATCAGGAAAGAAAAAGGAGCAAAAAGAGTTAAGCTATCGCACGAGCCACATGAAGAATGCAGACCAAAGGGTTAGTGAAACTGAGGCCAAGGCATAAGTTGTTAGCAGAATCACGGAGCATTCCCCTTCACCAGCACCAAACAATTGGGTCATTGTGCCTGTCATATCAACGTCCAAAAGAAAAAGAAAAAGATTCAAATTTAAGACAACAAATACGCCTACAAGTTTCCAAGTTCCAAACTTCCAAAGAAACCAATAAAAGATTATCGGACCTATGTTCATTGCTGGAGGAAGTGCATATTGAAGCAGAAGCACGAACTGATACAGTGGATCTGATGGCACAAACCCAAAATGAACTGCAGATTTGATGATGCCTATCCCAAAAATTGGCAAGAAGATATACCTCACCAATATTATCCCAGCGACGATGGATAACTGGAACCCTGATCCTTTCAGACCTGGAGAGAATCCAATGTCTCTAATTATCGTGATTTGGGCTAGATTTGACATGTTTTAAGAAACTCAACAACTTGAATGAGTAATAAATTTCAGATCAGCGCCATCATGTATTATTACATACCCTTGAGAAGATTTGCCCCCACAATCAAGGTAACTGTTGGAATGGCAGCATCACTGCACGCAGTAAAACATTTTAATCAGACAAAAAGCTTATATCAGTAATTTAGACGACTCCATAGCATTAAGGCAAGGTACTTAACCCAAGCAACGATGCAGAACCTTCAAGTGCACGAAGAGGAGCAGTATCACCAATTAGTATCTTCCTGAACTCAGGTATCAGACCAACTATAAATCCAACAATCTACAGAAAAAGACATCTTTTTAGTTTAGGCTACCAAGTATAGAAAGTATTTGCTGAGAATTATAACATGTAAAATTGTGCTGAGTCCTCCTCATTGGACTTTCTACGAAGCTCCATTGTCTCACATTTCTAGAGGAACAGATCAAACCTCCACTATTTCTTACATTCCATTCAAAAAATACTGCGACAGAACGAATCCATAGATAGTAACAAAGGGAACTAACTGTAGATTGATTAGGATACTACCCAGTGTCCTAGCCTCATATGTAGACATAGCATGCATTTGTGCTTACCAATGCGCGAGAAAACAATATCAATGGAAGAATGTTGTCGTCTGGCAGTGGAATGAACTTATCAATTTACATCAGTGGTAATGAGGAATTTATATAATGATTTCACAACTTCAACCAAAAACTTTAGAAGAGAGACATAAACATGGGGCAATTGGAAAAGGATGAAAGATTGTATATCTCATAGCAGATTCACAATAAATGGATCAAAATAGGTACTGTAAACATATACCGCTCCAGTAGTTGAAGGTGCAAATAAACTCCCGAGGTTTAGTCTTGTCCTAATTCTTTGTAACCCCTGCTTAAACTGTACTACAAAAGGAACCTGACAAAAGACATGTAATAGATTTTGTAAAGATCACCATATATGGATCGTGTAACTTTCAGATGGATCACCAACATCACTGATGTGACAAGAAATCAATAACTCGTCTGAAGAATTTACTGAAAAGATTCTGAGGACATGCTCAAACGCAGAAATTCACAAATCCATAAGACAGAAATTAACCTTTTCGTTCTCCTCCGGTGTTGTGTATTCATGTTCAAGCTGATCTGCAGTAGCAGCATTGATTGATTCATTGTTCAAAGGAAGCAATGGTCCCTTGCAACACGTTGTGGGCGTTTCAGCAACAGACTTCACATCATATGTGAGGGAAACAAGTTTGCTTCCTGCAGAAACCTTTCTTGAGTATACACGCATGATGTTATACACATAAGACCACATGTAGATAGCTCCAATCTGAAATGTAAGGACAAAACGTTAATGATTATGAACTATATCATTGACGAAATTGAGCAATCCACGTCACAGATGAGAAGTAATTACTAATTACTGAACCACCACATGTACGTTAGAGAGAATGGGCATACTGCCATAGAGATTGAGACATAAAGTAATCCATGGCTGTAACAGACATCAACATCACCAAAGGGACTTCCACTTTCTTTACAGACGGCTGGAATGATAATAAGAGGCAAGTTCCCCAGATTCCCTGTTCACATCAGTACTCCACAATTAGCTACACAGATATTGACCAAGTTAGAAACAACTTAAAGGGATGTCACAGAAAGCATCTGATTGCTGTACGAGCATAACATTTCAAGGTCTGTTTCTAGCAATGGTTTTTGTGAAATTGTTATTATACTATGAGGGTTATATAAGTTACGAAACCAATTAGTACCAAACAATCAATCTCTTGATATTTCCTTTTCCACTCTTACTCATTATATATTCCTTGGCAGCACCAAACATCTGATATTCCAGCTAACAATGATGAACAACAATTGGAGTCAGCAAATTAGATATCACTTAGTCAATTTAAAATAGACATATGCAAGGAGAATATATGCATTCTTGAGGTGTATCTGTAAAAGTTGAACTGATCAGCAAAAGAGGCAACATATTCATGGCCAAGAACCATAAGAGAACAGTATAGTTGGTAGTGAAGTATCACCAAATAGAATACCAAAAGGATGCAAGTTTTGACTAATTAAAGAAGGTTCAACCTGTTTTATGTAGCATTAGGAAGATAAAATAAACTAACAGCTTACTGGGAACTGGACTTTCCACCTGTTTTATTGAGTAGTAGCTTAGGAAAAGTAGAGTGCATTGCGGAAATAGGAAAAGAAACACACCGCAAAAATCTTTTAAGTAGCTGCTACAGATCATAAGAAGTATAGCTAATTAAACTGCAGGGTAATATAAGAGCTCGAAATTGGGATTACTGATGATATAACTTAAATTTTACGCATGAAACACAGTTCTTGGGCTAGAATTTAGATCCCAGTCTTTCCTCATTGAAATATATTTATATTGCTGCTCTCCAGCAAACAATAAGGAAACAGAAGCATTAGAAATTTTAGTTTGGTTGAACCAAGAAAAGCACATATTTACCTGCAGCGCAACATCCCAGCACAAGGCCCCAAAGATCTTGAGGAGCTTTGGTTGTTTTAATGAGTAACCAACCAAGCAGCGAGCCAAGTATGAATGTGATGAGAATATTGAGTGGCATGAACCAGCTGCATCATTTCATCAAAATCCAGTGTCTTAAGCAACTTGCTAAAAGCAAAAACATGATGTCAAATTTGACATTAACAATGGCAACATAAAAATGGTGGGGAAGCATTTTACAGAAGAACCATGCTTCTAAAGGTTATGTATTTAGCCAGGTTGCTACCAACAAGTGCTGGGTTGAATACAGAAAACACAACCTGTGAAATCGAAAAGAAATAGAAATCCGAGAGTACTGATCAACCACACCATCAAACTGTAAAAGGAAATAAAATGAAAATTGACATTAAACAAGGTTCTAGTTCCAAATAGCAGGTTGATAGCGACACTATAGTTGCAGGTTATTATGGTAATCACCGTTGATGCAAGTACTATTCCAGCCATAATAGTTTAAAAAGGAAAACAAAGAGAGGAAGAAAGAAAAGGGTATCCTTTACATTATTCAAATGCTTTCGGGCATCAACGCTCAATATATCAACTCCATCAACGGCGAGAAAGGCACCGACGGCGGTGAGTAACAGTACTTTGAGAACTGGCATGAATGCTGCAATAACTAGTTTCCCAATTCCCATTATTAGCTTCTTCTGCTTACAATTGTTACCACACGTCAGATGCAAGCGATCATCAACTCAATCAACTAGCTAGCTACACGTCAGTCTCAGTTGTGTATTTGATCACTTATGCCATAATCATAAAATGATGGAACGGAAAAGCTAGAAGCAATTTGTCTCGGAGATTGTGAACGTAAGAGGAGTGCAACGAACATCCGTCACTCACACCCTCTCAGTGACACTCGCATTAATAGTCTGTTACGGTTTTCTGTTACGAAATATGCGGTGGCGTTGGTCCTCTGGCTGCCCATTTGCTGGCACGTAATTTCCTATTTCATATATCACATCTACATGTTGAAACCGAAGGGGTACTCCCTTTAGATGATAGTGTTAGTACGGAATACTAGAGGGCTTAATGACCCTCAAAAACAGTCCATGGTCAAGGAGTTAGTGCTTCATAACAAACCGGTTGTAATGGGTCTTCTTGAAACAAAAATAAAATTCTAGTTCTTCTTAAACCAAAAATAAAAGCCTCTCATACTCAATCTAGACTGCAGTTTTTGGCTACTAACTGAGAATCCTTTACTAACCACTTGCTTCATTACAATGGATACATTGTATGTCTTTATAATTCATACTACATTGAGGTAACAACATCTAGTCAAAGTGATCAATTGATCACTTGTATTGTAAAATCCAAGGTAAATCTTCCACTTTTAAAGTTACTCTTGTTTATGCCTCCAATTTTGCCTTTCAACATGGTAAATTATGGAAGGATTTGCAACTACTACAAAGTAGAATTTCCAACTCCTGGATAGCCATTAGGGATTTCAATTGTTCTTTGAATATGAACAAAGTTGACAGTGGTGTTAGATATAGAATGGGTGTTACAAAAGAGTTAAATAAACTCTTCCAGATGGTGGATCTAGTGGATTTAAGGGTAATTAGATGAGTATTTACTTGGACAAACAAGCAGTTTACTTCTGCGTCTGCTTTTTTTCTCTCCGTCTGCTTTTTTATTTCTATTTTGTTATTCATCAAAATTATATATATGTAAAGTCATTTTGACTTAACAATCTCCTCCTTTTTTATGATAACAAATCATATACGTAACAAGAAAAAAAAAACTTATCTTTAAAACATATCTTCATTTGTGTTTTTCTGACTTTTTCATTAGTCTTCCTCTTCCTCCCCCTATCTTTGTCATCGACTCCTTCAATCACACCCTTTGAGACTCTTTGATTGCTGCCTTCCATTCTCTTCTCCCCTATTTGTTATAATAAAAATTGATTAATGACGATGACTCTTCATCAGTTTTGTCATCATCTCCTTCATTTCATTCATCATCTCCTTTAGCTCCTTAACTTCTCTGCGTAAGTGCCTGATTTCAGCTTGCGAGTCAAACGGTGAGGAGAGTTGATCATCATCTGCTGAGGGTTCTATGAACGCAATTGTAGTTGCATATGCGTCTAAGGATGGAATGTAATCTTCAACAATCTCAAAAGTTGGTGGACGAATGGATAGATTAGGCTCCGGAAGATCTAAATCATAAGGAGCAGATAACATGAGCACTTGTCTTCCTTGCAGGGGTATGGCTTCAGCTTTAATAGATAGTGTATTAGATAGTGGCCTAATACGCATTACCGTCTGCACAAGGGATTCAATGAACGTCCCTGTAATCAGTCTTCCCCCTTCTGGACAGTATTCATTCTTATCTGTAAAACTACAACCAGCTCTGTCAGTTGTTTCCTTTGAAGTGCATGCTTCATCAATTCGTCGCACTTCATCTTCAATCTGATCTGCGGACAAATCATTACTGATTCCTTCAGGATATAACTTCATCTTCCCCTTATCCATATCTAAAGGATATCTAGGCTGAATGTCTAGTACAACTTTTATCACTGTCTTCTCTGTAATTGGATAAATAGTATATGGTTGACTGGGCATTTTTTAAGGGTATGGCTTTGTAGCAGCATCCCTCAAAGCATCATAAAAATTCTTTTCTTCTTCACTCAGTAGATGCCATGTCCCACTATTTATCGATATAGGTTGCAAGACAGCCTTCACCTTCCTCCTTGGTTGATCACAGATGGCAATTGAAGTACTCCTCTTGGTCACGAATTCAACCAGTCTGGTCTCCAACTTGTCTCTTCTAAAAAATTCAGAATAGTTGTATATAACCAGACTACGTTCATCAGATTTTTCCTGTAGTATCTGTACCAAGCTTAAATCTGTTGTTGCCTCTTGTTGATCATCGATAGGGGTAAACTGAACTATGCTAAGCTCAATTTGCTTTTCCTTTTGAGTAGTATCGATAGTATCCTTCTTTTGACTAACTTCCTTAGCAGTAGTCACATTCTCCTTTCGACTAATTACTTTAGTCATCTCCACTGCCTTAGTCAATCTTGAAGTTTTCTGAACTTGAGATTTTTGCTTCTCAGACTCTGACTTTCTCCTCTTCTCAGTCTCCTTAGCCTGTTTGGCTGAGTCTTCTTGTAAAATTGAGACTAGAGATCTCGTTGCCTTTGGTGCGCGAGATTCAAAAATTTCTTCCTGATTCTGTTCTCTGGCTCTCTTCTCTTCTTGTTGTCTCAAAGTTCGAATCCTAGGTGATCTCCTCGACTTTTTAGAAATTTCGCTCAGAAGATTCTCCCCTTTTCTTTTCAACGCACCTTCATCTGTCCTCCGAACTGGGCTAACTTCTTTTGGAGAAATCACCTGTTTTATCAAAGGTCTTCTAGATAATTTTCTTCTTTCATCTATAGGCAATCTCATACTTTCTTGAGATTTAGAACTTATAGCGGGAGACTTCTTCAGTAACCGCTCCCCCTCAGTTCTAGCTTTCTTCGTAGGATCTGCTTCTTCTTTTACCACCATCTTCAAGCTCATTCTTCTTATTGTATTTGAGTTAATAGTACTCTTGATAGGTATCGTCCTTCTGAATCCTTGGTGAAGACGGACTCCACATTCCCTAAAAATCCTCGTGAGTAGCATGCCATAAGGATAACTATTACTATCCTTCATCCCCTTAACCATATAATGAAAAATTAAAAATGGTAGATCTATGGGACAGCGATTTAGCAAGTAGAACAGGCATTGCTCATCCAAGGTAGTCACTAAGTGCCTTAACCCTGTTCTAGGTAAGATGCAATTGAACAGAATCGCATGAAGAACCCTAGCCTTCGGGACCAGACTCGAGGTCTTCCTCTCTGATGGGTCATTAACTCTATACAGCTGATTACTGACATCTTCTTCCTTCATACTAACCTTTGTCATCCATTTGGCTTTGCTTGACAAGGTTTCTCCAACCGACGAACATTCAGTCACCTTCTCTACTATTTCCTTTGTCACAGCAATAGATATTCTATCTACTGTGGAGACAATGGTGTCATCTACCAGTCGTGCATGCTTCCAAAAATCATATACCTCAGCAGTATACACCGGTTCCCGTATCTGGAAAAACTTTCTCCATCCAGCTTCTACAATATCTGGTTCAAGATCCATATCATCATTCCTCAGAGATTCGAAGTCCACATGTCTTCCAAAAATCATAGCTGGCTCCACTGATTCTGAATAGAAATTGGCTCTGGTAAGCTGTTCTTTAAAGGTAAAGTTGATTGCAAGAGTTTTAGAGAGAGAGAGATGAAACATCTGTGTTTGAGAGTAATCATAATGATTTTAATTTCAGACTACTCGAAGGGTCTTATCGGTGTGTTCTAGAATCGTTGGGATCCTCAAGATTATGAAACTTTCCCTCCACAACTTCCTTGTGAGAGAAGTTAACAGCTATAAACCACTGTTTCTAACGCCGTTAATTTTGACGATCTCTTAGCCTGACTGGTTATTTAACATAACCATGTTAAGGTTTCGTCTGATTTTTTTGAACCGTTCTTCACTCAATAGTTTAGTAAAGATATCTGCCCATTGATACTCTGTTTCAATGAACTGTAGTCTCACCACCTTTCTCTGAACGTAGTCTCTCAAGAAATGATGTCTGACTTCGATATGCTTTACTCTCGAATGCTGTAT
>JANIHY010000208.1:41149720-41162505 GCA_027479065.1 Erythroxylum brevipes
AGTTGAATAATCGAGTTGGTCGCTTGATTATGGTTTAGACTGTAGTGTTGCGATTTATCTCCATATAAGTAAAGGAGATTACTTAAAGGGAATGATGAGTTTCATATCATGATAGTAGTCAATTATCGATAATGGCACTATTAAATGAATATGAAATCAAGTATGTTTTCAAGAATAAAGTGGGTCATTACGTTAATCTTGATACATACAACTTAAGCATTCGCTTATTATGAACTATAATCTTGATGAGTGGTGAACTCGTATGTGTTTCATTATAATTCTTGATATGTTCGGAATGGATTTTTATAGAGTATTAATCTAGTGTCTACATGTTGGAATTATTAATTGAAACATGTATCAGGGAACATTCACTCAAATAAAGAGTTTATAGTGATATAATCACTTCTAGATGTTTTAAGAAGATTTGGTGATTAAATTGGTGCCAGTAATTTGATGGACTAGCTACCCATCAAATCTTAACACCAAGATGAGATCTTGTGTGTTAATCATAATATAAATAAATCGGAAGATCTAGAAGGAAAAACCAACATAAGGGCAAAAAATACATGCATGATAACATCATTGGTTTATATTGAAGTTATAGGTTTTAATTTGAAAATGATCTAAAATTATTTATATATTAGGCTAGTTTTCGTCTACAACATGCTCAAGAAACATGACATCCAAGTTCAAAGAGAAGATTGATCTTGAGGGTTATATATATCAGATTATCTCTCAGGGGACAAAGGATTTTTATTATCAATAGTTTGAGGCATAAAAATTATATTCTTTTTTAGTTTTATCTAATTAATTTTATACATTAATTAGATAAATATTGTAGGTTATAGGTACTTATAGTATGCTTTTCTTTTTTCTTATAAAGAATTTTTTTTGGGATTCCAAATTTGACGCGATAATTTATAAAGTATGGGAGAGGTGAGTTCGTACACGTTAAAGAGACTATTTCTTGGTACGATACAAACCTCCTTAGATATCTAAAGAAATAGGGAGTCCTTGGTAGCAGTATTGGACTTCACCCGAGGCAATGTTCATTTCAAAGCGCAATTATGTAAATAGATGTGGAGGACTGGAGGGAGAGAGTCTTCCCGTACACACTGAAGGATCTATTACCCACTAGAAGCATGCAGAGAAACTTGTAACTATGTACACTATAAACTATATTCTGATTGTTTTACTTTAATATATGAAATTTGAATTCAATTTAATTTGTGTGTGAATTTTGAAACAAAAATATATGTGTATTATGGAAAATGATAATGTTATAAATGTTTGATGCCATATATGACTGTGTTGTTGAGTTACTTTCTTTGTTCAATAGGGGGTAAATATTATAAAAATAGAGGAAACTCTACCGAAATTTTTGTAAATTGTAGTTCTCTTATGACACTTTATTTTGATGTAGGAAAAGTTTATAGGTAGGAAGCCTACATTATGTCAGCTCCTTTTGCACACCCACATTAAGAAGCATAATGGTGTGACCTTCATCAACACCCGATGTAGAAAACTTAATGTATGTAAAATTTATGCTTTAATATTAAATCTTAATAATTATTACTTATTAACATAAATATTGTCTCCTGATAGGACCAAATACAAGAAATCATTCAACGATAATCTCAACACTCTGAAACTGTTGATGAGAATTAGACATATCTTGATGTAGTGGGTGGTAGGGACCGTCGTGGAAGAATCTTTGACTTAGGTTCATTTGCAAACACATGCTATTTGCAATCCGCCACATCTAGTACAATTGCATCTAGTAGGCAGTTCACATCCAATGAGAGAGTCTTTCAGCTTGAAAGCACAGTAGAGAGGCTAGCAACTCAGTTCCAACAGTCGATGGAGTATGTTGTGAAGTGAATCACAAGTTATTACAACGCTTATAATACTATATATGAATACACAAGAAGGGGGGTTGAATTTTGTATTCCCCTTATTTTTTAAAAAAATTATTTCAGAAAATCGTTTTGTTAAAAAACAAGTTCTTTTCACAAAAACTTCGGTAAGTTCGAATTAATCAACACTTTGAAAACTTGTTTTAAAATCTAAGTAATAACAAAACTTTGAACTTGAAGAAAGATAGAGTAGAGAGAAGTCGACACAGCAATTTTATACTGGTTCACCCCAAACCGTGGGCTATGTCCAATCCTTAGAAGTCTTTCTGAGATTTCACTTTCTCTTCAACGTTTACAAGTATTCTTTCTGAGCCTCTTCAAGTCTCTACACTCAGTATTCTTTTACTCTTAGCCTCTGCAGGCTATCTGTACTACTTTCTTACAAAAGTGTTTGAACTCTGTTACAGTAATCTAGCTCTCAGTTAATTCGCACAATAATCTCACAAACAAGCTTTTTCGTTCGCGTATACGTAAGTCAACTAACTTTGCAATCTTCGACTTCGACTCATATTTATAGCCTTCGTCTGCAACTGCTTCTTGATTCTTGCTTCTTGAATCTTGCTTTTTGAATCTTGAAAGAAACGGTTAATCAGTTGAGTTCTGTAACTAACTCGAACTGACTCTTGCATCTGCTTTTCTTTCTTTGTCTGCTTTTGAATTCTGCGTTTGCTTTTTTACTTCTGCGTCTGCTTTTCATTTCTCCGGCTGTTTTTCATTCTGTGTCTGCTTTTTTACTTCTGCGTATGTTTTTTCATTCTGCGTCTGCTTTTTTACTTCTCCGTCTGTTTTTCATTCTGCGTCTGCTTTTTTACTTCTGCGTCTGCTTTTTCTTCTCTCCGTCTGCTTTTTTATTTTTGCTTTGTTATTCATCAAAATCATATATATGTAAAGTCATTTTGACTCAACAAATAATTGATGGTGGAATGAAGTGCAAAGGTATAAGACCTTCCAACTGATGCAAAAACTTAAAATAGTTAAAGGAGCTCTTAAAGGTTTTGCCAGACAGCAAAAGCAAGATACGGATGTCTGCAAGAGGAAACTAGCTAAAACTCACGCAGCTTGCTACAATCATCCTATAGATAATGAACTACAGGTGACTGAGAATCGATGGTTAAAGGAGTATCAAGAGTAGCTAGCATTCCGTAATTCAGTCCTTGAGTAGAAGGCTAGACTAAATTGGCTCAAAGATGGGGATTCTAACACCCAATTCTTTCTTCATATATATGTTCTGGTCACAAGCCCGTCCAGAAGAGCGATGGAGGTCCTATTACATACGTCACTTTGGCCCCTCAGTAGGGGGAGAAGAACCAATAGCTGGATCGGTAGGAGTGGTTTCAGGGGCCGACAAAGTGGCCAAGACAGGATCAGGATCTGAGGGAACAGTTGGAGAGACACCCCCGTGAGCTCCCTCTTCTTCCTCATCTGAACAAAGGTCCAGCAGCTCATCCGATAATGTCTCTTCGTCTTTCTCAGCTATCTCCCTCACCTCCTCGAGTGAAAGGCCGAGCTCTGTGGGAAGCATTGGCTCAGCAAAGTCCTCGAACGAAAGACGGTCTGACCCATCAGGGAAGAGGACACCATGGCAATTTCTCAGGATGGCAAGAGCCAAATCGCAAGCAAATTCTTTGCATTCATCATTCAAAAACCGCCTCTTCCATCGTTTGATTGCCTCAACCCTCTGCTCTTTGACAGAGCTTTGTAGCTCAAGCAATTTGTTCTCAACCCTTACTTTATGCAGCAGCGCTTCATGACAGTCATGGAGGACTTTCAAACGGAGCTCTTCTTCCACTTTGGTTCTAGCGTTGGCATTGAGAACCTCCTCCTTCATGACCTTGTTATTGAGCTGCAATGCTCAGTACTCTTTTTCCAACTCGTCCTTTGACGCAACCGCTCTGTTCTTCTCCTCCTCCAGCTCGTCCCTTGACGCAACCGCTCTGTTCTTCTCCTCCTCCACCTCTTCCCTTGACGCAATTGCTTTGTTCTTCTCCTCCTCCATCTCTGAAAGTTGAATCCTCAAAATGGTAACCTGGCTAAGAAGATCTTTAATCTCCTGGTCCATCGATCGGGCAACTTTCACCAACCGATCAAAATGCTGATACACTCCAGAGGCGAACGCTAGATTCTACAATTGAGAACTTGGTTTTTAAAAAAAAAGGAGGGAGGGTGGAGATTACCTCTGTTAAGCCGCGCACAAGACCGGTCGTCATCTCCTCGTTGCCCAACGAATCTAAAAACTCTTCGTCCACAAGAGGGACAACCTTCTGGGCAACATGAAGAGCCACATTGGTGTCCCTAAGCGATGCAGCCTTATTCAGACTGATCGTGGACATCCATTTTTCGGAGCCAGGCATTTGCTCCTTCCCCTTACCTTTGTCCAAAGGGTGGGGCAACCTTTCAACATTCCGAGCGGTCTTCTTTCTCTTGAGTGGCCGCTCCACCTCCTCCACCTCTACTTCCATAACCGCTCGGTCCTCATCAGCCAATTGGATTAGTAGCATTGTAGACTCGTTAGGCGCAATTGGCTGAGCAATATCTTTGCCGACCTCCACCTTCTTGCTTCGCTCCTTCATTTTCAAGGAAGGTCTAGCAACGTTGCGCTGACCTTTGGACTTGGGAGCATCGGAGGATGAGGTGAGATTCTTGAGTTTTACCATGGCTGTACAATTATAGAAACAGGTTAGAAATCAAAACTAATATTCACAAAAAACAAGGCAGTTAAACTATGAGGAGTCAACCAGAAGAGGCAGTTTCTCCTGCTAGCCTGTTGATTTGAGGTGGGGGATTAATTAAAAAGGCATTGGCCGATGCCCCTCCATGATACCCATGAATAAGACGGTAGAAAGCATACCGACCGAGCCCCTTAATTCGGTCGATCAATTCAGATTCCTTTCTAGTAAAGGACAAACTAGAAGTGTCGTTCCATTGCTCGACCAGGGGGTACTTCCACGGCCTAGATTCAAAGGTAGATCCCGAGGGCCTCACAAAGAAGTACTTCGTCTTCCAGGCCTTGACTGACGAAGTCGTTCCAGCAGGACAATACCTTGCATCTCTATACTAGAAATGAGGAATCCCCGCCCCAGTGATTGAGCTTTGACTCATTCTCAAGAAGTGCCGCAGAATTTCGATCTATGGGGGACACCCGAAATGATGGCACAGCAGGGCGAGACCGTTAATAAACCTCCAACCATTCGGGGGGATCTAGCTCGACATCAATTTATAAGAGCGGCATACCTCATCGATGATTGGGGAATATGGAAGCCTTATACCACCGATCAAGAAAAAGCTGTCTGAAACAACAAAATAGCCGCCCATATTGCTATAAATCCGCTCATTCTGGCAGGCTAACCTGGGTCCCCAGGACGAAGGGATATTATTTTTGATGATTGATCGGTTCAACTCCCTTTCGGTCATCGTCGATGGGTCACCCGATAGCTTTTCAACTACTTGCCCGTCTTTTCGGTCAGTCGTCGCAATTTCTTCATCTTTCTCTACGTCCAGCGCTTCATTTCCCCTGCCTCTGGCACCTCCATCGCTTCCTCCACTCTCTCAAACGGCCCGACAATCTGTAAAGCACTTTCTGTGGTCGGTTCTCGATCGAGCTCTTTCTGGGCCGTATCTACTTCTTCGTTAAGTCTCATAGGCGTTTGCGATTAAGGTCGGCGAGGGGACGATGAAAAAGAAGAGGAGGAGGGGGTTTCATCCCTAAGTCTAAGTTCACTCTTAAGGCTAGTCGACGACATGGTTACAGAAAAGGAAATGTATAAGATGAGGAAAGGGGAGAGGACGTACCTAGTTTGGTGACTGAAATTTGGAGTTTGGACGACGGTGAAAAGAAAATTTCAAGGACTGCAGGCAAAGAGAGGAAGAGCAGAGAGAACAGAATCTGAAGAATCAAATATGCAGAAACGGTAGTGAAGGAAATTTGTCGATTCCAAGCGGTTATCACAAAGATCACATGAACGGGGGCACCAATCGAAGTTGGACGCGTGACAAAACCCAGGCCATGCAAATTAGGGTTGTCAGACACACGGAGCGGCGCAACAGTTGAAAAGACGCTCATAACCATAAAAGCAACACGAAAGGACGCTCCTTTTTAAATTTTGAAAATCCGTCAGAGGATACGAGCTATAAGTAATAATTAAACCCAGTGCTCTGCCTAGACATCGATATCCGATCGGTCGGGCCTATCACAAGCTGTCACGCAGGCAAGCTGCACGAACCCTATGTACTCCATCGATCCTTCTCCCTGATCGGACTCGAGGAGTAGGGGGCTTATGGTTAGGTCGGTCGTGTTAGGCCCAGGTCCAACTCTACGATGGCATGTGAGCCGATCGACCCATTCCCAAGATGATGAGTTAAACACGGCAGGTATTTACTTTATAAGTTCATTATTTCCTCATAACGCAGGTACGACTATAAGAATCCTAATACCTTATGTTCATAGAGACAAAACCTACGATAAAGAACTGACTTAAGCATCGGAGGGACAAGTCGGCGATCAACCCCCGATGTGCCTTTATTATTTTTACAGTTATCTCCTAGTTGAAATCAATTGAGTTCATGGATCCAAACAACGGCGCCCAACTTAAGCAAAATCAAACTGAATTAGTTAAAATGTTAAAAAAAGAAAGAAAGAAGAACACAGGAGGCTTCCGGGTCCTGACAAAATTTAGAGCATAGGAGGAATTTGGAAATAAGTGAAAATCCAATAGTGTTGTAATTTATCATATGACGAAGGGCATGTTTGTTAATGCTTGTTTGTGCCTCTAATAAGTTGAAATAACATGGTATTGCTAAAGTCATTGGAATATTTTGCATATAATAAGCTTTTACTTCAGTCAACACTATATACGAAGATTACTAAGAAAATATTGAATTAAAAAATAAACAATACAAATGATCATGCCAATGCAACCACAAACTTGAATCGCTTCCACACATGCAATATGCGAAATCACTCACCCAATTTATCTTCAACACATGCACAATTTTGATCATAAGAAGCACTAAATAGGAACATGTCCTCTTCTGGAGCTCATGGAGACGGAGCTGTGTTTGAGGGAATGTTAACATTTAGCCAAGAAGCCACATGTAAAAGGTAGACCAAAGGGTAAGCGAAAATGTGGCCACCGCGTAAGTCCACAGCATAATCACTGAACATTCACTCTCACCAGCTTCGAACAGCTGAGCAATAACTCCTGCAAAAAGCGGTCGAAATCCACATATTTATTGTGTCCTATAAGATGATCTGATACTCAAAAGGGTACAGAGTTATCACCTATGCTCATTGCAGGAGGAAGTGCATACTGAAGTAGAAGAATAAAGAGGTATAATGAATCTGATCCAACCAGCCCAAAGTGCTTTGCTGCTTTCACCACTCCAATTCCCATCAGTGGCATCAGTACGTATCTTACTATCACAACCCCTACTATTACTCTTACTCCTACTCCTGATCCTGATCCTTTCAAACCTGCAAGTACAACCAACAATATGCCTTATCAAACATATAGTAATATCTGTATGTTTTTAAAGTGAGTTAATTAATTACCACGAAGAAGGTTTGCTCCCACAATCAGTGTCATGGCAGGAATGGTGGCATCCCTGTGGTTCATAGATTTGACATGGATCAATTAATAAATAACTTTAATGAAGCTCCAAATTAGTAGGGTCCAACATTAATTAATTAATCGGAGTCGTAATACCCTAGCATGGATGCAGAGCTGTCAATAACGTGAAGAGGAGCACTATCACCAATCATAACCTTTCGGATTGGAGTGACTGTCCCAATAATAAAACCAAATATCTGATGCCAAACGACAAGCACACACATGGGTTATATGTATATAATTAGTAAGTATACATAGAATTTTGCAGATTGCTTTATAATTGCTACATACCGCTGCAATCGTAGATGGGGCAAACACCATCTTCAGGTTGGTTTTTGCTGCAAAGTCCTTGACACGTTGAAAGGTTCTTTGAATGAACGTTGCCTGTCAAGTTAATAAACAAATGAACTGGAGATATCGATATCTTAAGTAACATGTAAGAAAAAACCAAATAATTAAGACATAATCACCTTCTCCACAGGTTTGGTAAGTGAGGTAATATCAGGAGGAGCATCTTCAAGCAGGGCCTGTGTGTAATTATTGTCACCATCATTCGTACGATCAGTGCTTTTGTCTGCATATATCCTCATGATTATGTACACATAGGTCCATATGTATATAGCTCCAACCTGTTTCATAAAACGGTTAACCATTTTTTTTAATCTTTAGGGGAATAAAAAAAGCAATATCAATCATATATATGGGCAGTAAAATTATGATGTCTATCATTATCATCATACCGCCATGGAAAGAGAAGCATAGGCCTTGCCATAAGTAGCACAGAGAGTGGCATCTCCAAATGGACTGTTCGATTCCTCACAAACAGCTGGAACTATAATGAGAAGCAAATTCCCCAAATTACCAGCGGAACAGCAACCAATCACAATGCCCTGGAGGTGGGGTGGAGTTTTGGCTATTTTTATGAGAATCCAAGCAAGTGCAGAGCCAATGATGAATGTGAGGAGTATGTTGACTGGCATGAACCATCTACAGACACACGTTACATGTATAACAACTATAATCAGTACATATCTTTGTTAATAATTAATAATAGTGTACTCAGGTGGATCAAGGCCTGTGACTTACAGTTTAACCAAGTTGTGGTAAGTAATAGTTTCTCCAAGTTGGCTAACCACCAGTGCAGGACTGAAGACGTAGAATACGAGCTGCTCATGGAGAAAGCGTATATTTCCAAACAACATCTCATCTTCATCAGTCTCATAAATTGGCGAGATGCAAGTCAAATAATATGTTAGAATTAAATTGAGAGTCTCAGCATTTTATTATGCATAATTATCTTAAAAGGACTCCCAATAGACTCACGTTCATTTTTCTTTTTTTCTTTTGTTTTGCACTCTACACTAGACTTTACACTCAAAAGGTAAAATCGCCCACTCCAAAACACCAAGACACCCCTACACTCCAGCTCGACAGAATAGTGAAGGAATAAATCATGGTTTGATCTCACTTTTAACTTCTCAAAAAGGCGACTCAGTGTCTAGTGTGCACAAGGAACCATAACATTTGATGAACTCCCACGTTATTGCTATCGAGACTCGAGCCTGAAATCTTTTACTCAACTTCCTTTTTGATAACTAATTGAGCAGGATTTTTGGGAAATTTTATAATAATTAACAATACATCAATAAATAAAATTTAAATTAAGAAGAATTTTAAATTTATAATAATTAAGGTTGTTTTTAAATTAATGGCAATAACTTAATACAATATTAGCAACACTTAAAAAAGACCTGAGAAAAAAGGAAAAGTTTTTAAAAAATTAAGGTTCTCTTTAGCTGAAAAAAAAGGAAAAGCTTAAAAAAGAAGTGTATTCTACACCAGACAGAAGTTATCAGATGTTCGTAGTTTTGTTTTGTATTTCACACCAGCAGAAGTCTACAAATGTCACCGTTTTCTTTTTCGCTGGCATGTAAGCGTAATCATTCTGACTAACAAACAAGCATAATGATAAGTTAAAAAAAAAAAGTGCGAATTGATGGAGATCACAGATTAAAAGACTCTGACGTTATTAAGATGGTGCCTGGCATGAGTTCCCAGGAGATCTATGCCATCTATTGCAAGGAACGTGCCGATCCCGGTAACCAAGAGAACTTTCAGAACTGGAACCAATGCCACCAGGAAAAGATCCAAAAGTCCCATTGGCCTGGAATGGACCACAGTTTCCTACGTAACATTATTCCCATTCAATAATTGCTACCGACAAATTAAAGATGCAAAATTTCCCACACTGAACAATGCACTTCATTTGCATCAAAAAAAACAATGCACTTTCCATCACCAAGTAACCATATGTAACTCGTGTACAAAACAATTGTTCGGTACGGTAAACGGTGAGTGTGGACTGTGTTAAAAGTGCCCAAAGATCTTGAAGAAGTTAGTTAAGTCCAGTTTACTGAATACTAACTCGGATTTTGTAAAGTGGTGTGAGTAGGTGTGTACCTGTAACCTGGGAGACAAACCTGGGAGAATCACAGTTGAGGATGACTACGACACGAAAGCTGCTGTTTACCTTGTTTTAATGTGGCTAACAGAAACAGAGACCATCTGCATATGCTAACCCTTTTCTCATAATCATCATATATATATTCTTGCCAATTTCCTCTGTATACTGGAAAGATAAACTTGTCGTGCTTTGTTCAGTGAAAAGAAAGGAAGGAATTAAAGATGGAACAGAAGGATTGAGTAAGGCAGCTGGGATTCATATTTTACACAATTATTGCCAAGGAAGCTGTATCCATACTAGTATCTCCCTCCTCTGTTCAGAAATTCTGAACTCCAAAGCCACGCATATTTATTGTTGATGGAGTGAGTGCGTGAATTATTTTGATGTGGGGACTGATAAATTGCTGAAGTGTCAACCTGTGATGGCCACCCTAACTAACTAACAAGTCAAACTTTTTGTTTGTTTCTCTTCACCTGCCATTCTTCTGCCCCAAGTTCCATGCACCGACTGCTCCATCCTCCACTCCTTATGCACACATGTATATGTATCTACTGCTTCCTTATTAATAAATTAATAACCAGTCAGTATGCAGCATGTACGTACCATTCCTTCATTAATTCTTCCTCCATGTACATGCTACCGCGTGCTAGGCCGATGGATTCATTAGAGTTCAGATTTTCTGTCTAATATTATGGTATTTTATTGTATCCAATGAATCTCAGCCTTTTATTTATGTGAATCTTGTGTAGGTCCCGCATAAGTCTCGTAAAATAAATAGTTGAGATTTTATGAGACATAATAAAAAAGGGTAATATTGGACAAAGGATCTTGGTTCCATTATGGTAGCAGCATCAATGATCACATTATAAATTTAACTTTACATTTTTCAATTCTTTAGTTAATTAAAATTACAATTTAATTGAACTATTAATACAGTATCTGAATAATATGTTAAGTAATGTGTATGAAAATAGTAAAATTTAAGGTAGCATCCAAGAATTTGTTTGACATATAAATATTTGAATTAAATTTATATGTTACCTTAATTTATTTATGAAATACAAAATTTAACTTATAATATGTGGTTTGAACTCGAATGAAACATAATAATCCTTATAAGTCTCATACTAATATGTGTTTAATAATTTTTTTGTATATTTAACATCAGTTAGTGATTTATTTTTTTAAAAAAATAATATATCCAGGGACTTAAGCATCTTCATAGTTTTTTTTTTCTGCAAACTTAAAAGTGTTTGAGTTGGCTGATTATTGACAATTAGCTAAAATTATGAATGTCGGCTGGGAAAAGGCCTCAAGTCATTTTACAAAAAAAGGTCTCAAGTCTCCAAGCATCGAGAGTTACATCAATTAAGCAAGAAAAATGAGAAAGTCGATTGCATTGCGTTGTCCCGTTACTTTTTCTCCATAACAACTAAACATTATGATCACAAAGTTTGTCTACGATGATCATCACTCGAGCTAGCTTCCCATGTTCAAATGAAAGCAAAAGGCGGTAGTTGGGTTCAAATCAAAAATGTGAATACCGTACCTTACTAGACGGTATCAACTGGTACATACTGTACCGGTCGAAAAATAGTACTGATATGTATATTGTGGGTATCGGTCAGTTTTCGATCGGTATCGGTCAGTACTGACAATACTGGAAAATTTCAATCGGTATCGTTAAATAGAGAAACTACGACGATAGTTTTGTAATTTTTCAAAAATCTATCCCTAAAAACGACACCCCCCCTCCCCCCGACTGCGATTGCCTCACATCTCTTTCTCGCGCGCCTCTCAATCTCACTCACTCCAGTCGTCGTCGTGTCCCCGCCTCAGCCTCGTCTTCCCTCGACTCCTCCTCTATCGTGATCTCGCCGTCTTCATCAGTTCATCTTCAACCTACCGCCTCAGCCTCATCCTCCCTCAACTCCTCCTCTGTCGTGGTCTCGTTGACTTCATCAATTCATTTTCAACCTTCCTCGACGCTCAAAGACGCCACCGCCTGATACAGTCGTCATCATCGCTGCTGAGGTCCACCGCACCACCACACACCGCACCAGACACCACCACACACCGCACCGTCACCCCATCGCACCACCACACCCGTAATTTGTTTTTGGGTGTGTATTTTTCCGTCATTTTTTGAAATTTTCCTACTTAATTTAATTTTTTATTGTGTTGGATGATGGATTTCTTATTGTGATTGTTGAATGCCGATGAAATTGGGGTAGCTTGTATTTCTGAATTGGTTGGACTGGTGAAGTTGAAATTGGTAATGCTGACGATGTTGATTGATTTTGTTGAAGCCTTGAAGTTGAAGCTGAAGGGGTTTTGTGATTTGTATTTTGTCACAGTATTGGATAATTGGAGTTGGGTGTATACTATATAGCATTATTAGTGTATATGAATATGTCAGATTTTAGATTGTTGAAGTTAATGATCATGGTGTATTGTTGAAGTTAATTCTGTATTTGTGATTTGGAAATTAGAAATGGGTATAGTTGTTGACTGTGAAAATTGGAAATGAAATTATATTGTTCTGTAAATTCTGTTTGGTATTGGTTATCAATTGAATTTTTGAAATTCCTTAATTTTATGTTATAATTATGAATAATTATCTTGTTAGAACTTAGAAGTTAAATGCAACTGATATATGCAAAACTACCAAAAACCTATCTTTAACTTCTTTGGACAAATTTAAATGAATGTGTATTTAGAAAAGTTAATTAGTTGGCCTATCTCATTCTCACTTTAATAGATATGTTAATTGAGTGTACTTTTTAAGTTCTAAAAATT
>JANIHY010000208.1:41181987-41202198 GCA_027479065.1 Erythroxylum brevipes
CATGACTTGCTCAGATTAATTGTTAATCTAAGTGGCCAACATAACCGGGAACCTAAAGGGTCACACGCATAAGAGTGATTCAGAGAATCTGTAAAATAGTAATTGGACAGAGTTCCAATTATGGAGAGCATTAGGATTAAATGGATCCCGATGGGATCGGGATATGTCCCGATGAGATCGCGACATCAATATTGCTAAGAAAGGTTTCCGGAGCTGTTTCAGCACCGGGGCCCGGTAGGCCGGTAGGACCGACCCCAGTTGGACTGGACCTTAGCAATTATATATTAATTGATTAATTAAGTAATTAATTAATTAATTATTATATTTATATATGCATGTGTCGTTGGAAAGTTGGAGAAGGAAGGATAAGCTTTGAAAAGTCAAAGCTTGATTTCTTTATTCATTAATTAGTTAATGGATATAAGCCCTCCACTTGTCATTAACTTATGGTAAGTCATTAAATGTTAAATAGACACCATGTTAAGTGGATGGGGATGATGATCGACGGGAAGCATAAGGGTTAGAAGAAGAAAGGTTTAAGTGTTAACCTTAGAAAATGAGTTTTCATTCTTCTTCTCTCATAAGCTTCATCGTTTTTATCTTCTTCTCCAAGCAATTCCAACGTTGATTCTAAGCTCTCCAAGGACAAAGGTAAGGTCTAGCAGCCTTTAATTTGTTCTAGCTATTCCCGGGTCAAAGGGGTTTGTCCCGGTTAGGTTTTCTGATCTCTGCGTGGATACCTTTAGAGATAGTCTCTATTGGCTATTCAGGTTTGAGTCTTCATACCGACACATAGATCCTGGCCTTCGGGAAGGTCCCGGCGACAAAAATTTTTGTTTTCCGCACCTTGTACATGTGATGTACATCCCGGGATTTTCCTACATAATAGGCCTGTATATTACTCAATTATTGGGTTTGTGTTGTTATCTTGTGGGCAATTTTTTTGAGCTTAATTTTATGACTAATTAATATTCTTTTATCTATATCTTGTAAAAAAAATTTTACCATAAAATTAGGGGCCCCTCCTCATTATAGGCCCTGGGTAGGTGCCCTGCTGACCCTTACCCAGGGCCGGCACTGACAATGATGTACGTGAATTGTATGAAGTTTAAGGCTTCTTGAGCTTTTGCAGATTTTGGAGAAATATCAAGTAAGTACTGTTTAAATCATTTAGAGCTGTTGGCTTATAAAACCAAAATGGCGATTTATTTATCATTGCATGATCATGAAGAAAAATAGGCATTTTCATGAATACCAATGGTTTATGATATGAAAATTTTTGATGTGTGATATTAGAATAATTGATGATCTAGATGTTTTAAGATAGTGTAGAAATGATTTATAAATTGAAAGATTATAAGAAACATGTATGATTAAGTATAGAGAAATGTGAAGAAAAGAACAAATAAATGCGTTGTTTATAGTGAATAGTTATTTATTCTATGTATACGTGAGTTTAGAGTATTTTCAAAGATGACCAAAAGAAAGAATTTATAATTGAAGAATAGTTGTAAGATGATGATCTGAGATGAGAAAGATTGTTTAAGCGATAGTTAGAAGAAAACGATTAAGAGAATGCAGAAAAAAATATACAGGAAAATGACAATGAAGAAAGCGCAGAGAATGGTGAAATGCTTGAATGATTTTCCTTCAGCTCTTAATGAATTTGTTTAAGCATAGATTTTGAAATTGTTGTGAATATGTTGAGTTGAAGGAGAGTTAAATGGTAAAATGAAACTGGAGAATATAAATGGAAGGAAAGTGTAGAGTCGTAGGTTTTCTACCATGAGCTTATCTTCTCTTCTCTGGAATATCGGAGAAGGACCCTGTTTTAACTATTTGGTGGAACAGACATTTGAATTTGGCCCATTGGACTCTTTCCTTGATGGCCTATATGTCTCTAGTAGGCCTAAACCACCCTATCTGTCGTCACAACTCCCAAGCCTATTTTCCTGTTTAAATTATTGTTTTCCATTCTCAATTCTTCTCATGCCACCTTTCTTGTTTGGTCTCTTCTAAAGTGAAGCGTTCGTTCTCCTCGTCAACTTGGTCCATTAGTAATTTATAAAATTTAAATTATTTAGAAGATTATTGATTGACGAGATGCTTTATGTTGTAACGTCGTCTTCTATAAGCTCTGGGAAATGGCCCGATAGGAAGAAATAAGAGTGTCTAATCATAAACAAGGAATATTAAACAAAAGTAATTGATAAAAACAATACGATATTTTACATGTACCCATCATAAAAATATTTAAATATAAAGACAAATTAAGTAGTTCAAAAGATATGCTCGTAAGGTTTGTTTTTAATTATAATGTCTTTATTCGCCTGCCATTCATAATTAATGCATATATCATTTGTTGTATTTGCCATATTTCAATGGTTCTGGCCTGATCTACTTTTCCTAAGATCTATTTAAACAAAACAGAGTGAAATCATCGTGCCATGTTTAAACAGCGAGAACAAAAAAGGAGTTTCTAGCATGAAATAAGTAGTGGGGCTTGTTGGAAAGGTGAGGAACAGGGGCCCGCCTATCTGTTCCAATTATGGTCAAGCAGCTGCCACGCTAAAAAACATAGACGCAAGTCACGCAACTACTAAAATTATATTAAAACAGACTTTGTCTATTGTAAGACTTTGTCTTCTTCCACTGTCCATTATTTTAAAAAAGTGTTATAATGATAATAATAATATCTTTATTACAAAAAACAATTGATAATAAATACAAGTTGACCTGCCACTTGCAGACAACGGTTACTATGACCCAAAGATCTTCATAAATAACATCGCTGTTCGTGTTGGATATAGTTCCTCTTCCTCTAATTAATTCCTTGATTAACTCCGCACTGAATGCGCGCTTTCTTCTTTACTTTCTTACTCCATTTCACACAGACTTCTTTTTTCTTTTCCTTTTTGGCGTATTACATTACAAGAGATTTTGAGTTTACACTTTTGATCTACGCGTCTGCGTGTTTTTGTAGCTGAATATAAGCTTAGACACTTATAAAGGACAAACCCAGATATGAAGTTAGTACTGCGCTTAAAATGGATGGTGACGGTGGTGGTTGTTGTGTGTGGAGGAGCTATGGTGGTTATGGGAGCAAGCGAAAGCAGCAGCAGTAGTGAGTCTCCGAGGAAGCTGGATCAGACACCAACATGGGCAGTAGCGAGTGTTTGTGCTGTTTTTATAATCCTGTCTCTTCTCTTGGAGTTGCTTCTTCACAAGCTTGCAGAGGTATGCTCCTTTCTTTATCTCCTTAATCTATGCTTCTGTTTTCCATACTTCAATTCTAGTTCTTGTCAGTTTTAATTCATTCTCAGTACTCTTTCGTTTTTGGGTTATACCATCCCCCTCAATGCTCTGTCTATGTCTCTGCCACCAGAAAGCTACAATCATTTACCAGAGAAAAAAAAACAATCACGCTTGTCACAAGTTCTTATTCATTTATCTTGATTTGCCTCTTATTCTTCTAAATCTGTGTTGATAGAATTAATTTGTCACCCAACCGCAGCTCACACGAAGTCTCCGAACAACAAAAATTAGTTATAAAAAAGAGAGGGAGGGAGAGTTACAGAGAAAGATATGCAAAGAGAAAAAAAGACATCATTTGTTCATAACAAACAATGTCGTACACTATGTTGAAGACACGCTTTAATACAATTCGTGAGTCATCCCTTACATTTGGGTACATATGATGTTCTCTAGTCTTATTCTAAATGCTGCGTATAATCTAACCACTATTCCAGATCTTTTGCGTTTTGTGCTCATACTCCCTCATTTTCGACAATCTCCACAACAATTCCCTTCCCCTTAATGTCTTTGTCTATCAGATTGATTTCAGGAAATCGCTTCTGGAGGTCGAAAACATACTCCCATGTAGCGCTAGTGTTTTCCCCTTCTAACCATTGAATTAACCATTCTGTGACTGCTCGATTGTTCCTTTTGGTAATCCATTATCCAATAACGATATTGAAATTCGTTCTGCAAGTGTAAGGAATTCTGGTAGCGATGAAGAAGTACAGTCTTGGCCTTCATGCGCCTTTTTAAGTTGCGATACATGAAACACTGGATGTATTGTTGCATTGGTTGAAAGTTTAACTTATAAACCACCTCTCCAATACGTTGAATCACCTTGTATGGCCCGTAGTACAGTGGGGATAACTTTTGATTGCTCTTCCTTTATAAAGAAATCTGCTTGTATGGTTATAATTCTAACAACATCATATCTCCAACCTTGAATTCTCTCTCTGAACGTTTAGAATCCATATACTACTTCATGCAATTTTGGGCCCTCTATAAATGAAATCTTGTAAAATTAAGCATAGTCTCCTTGTTTTGTAAAACTTATCACCTTTTAAAACCTTTGAATCTCCTGCAATGTAAGGAGTATATACCGGTGGCGGATAACCATAAAAAACTTCAAACGGAGTGGTATTAATGACATCTCGGTAAGTGGTATTGTACCACCATTCCGCCAACGCTAACCATTCTTCCCATTTCTGAGGTGTTTCTGCACAAAAACAACACAAATAGATCTCGAGAATCTTGTTTATTGCCTTCAACTATCCATTCGTTTGTGGATGGTATGCAGTCGAATATTTCAGTTTAACCCCTGCAACCGAAGAAGCTCTTGCCAAAATTTGCTCAAGAAAACCAGATCTCTATCACTAATGATGGACTCTGGCATTTCATGTAACTTAAACACATTATTAAGGAATAATTCGGCTATATCACAAGCGGAATAAGGGTGTTTGACGGGAATAAAGTGAGAATATTTTGTGAACCTATCTACCACCACCAATGTAACAGACTTCCCTTTTGAAATAGGTAAACCCTTCATGAAATCAATATTAACCTCCTTCTAGCTTCCATTTGGTATCCTGAGAGGTTGCAATAAACCGGGATAAGCAGAGTTGTCGTATTTATTTCTCTGACAACTCATATAGTTCTGAACATAAACCCTCACATCACGAGCCATGCCCTTCCATAAGAACATTTTTTGTAGCTTCTTTGTAGTGGCAACTACACCTGCATGACCTCCCATGACATTGTTATGACTAATACCTATGATCTGTTGATGGAGTCTCGAGTTGGTTCCCATGACTAAACATCCCTTCCATCTTAATAACCTTTCATTCCATTCGTATGCACACGATTTAACATTAACAAATTCCAATGTCTTGATTAAGTCCCGAATTACTCCATCCTCTTGCAACTCTTTTTTATATCTTCTAATAGTTCACCCTGCATCTGTGTTACTGATATCACTAAATTTTCTACACTCATGATTCCTGAGAGTGAGTCTACTACGACATTCACTTTACCACTTTAGTATTGCACTTCAAAATTATATCCCAAAACTTCGACAGCCGCGACTGTTGAAACGGAGTTGACATACATTGTTCCAACAAGTATTTTAAACTTCGATGATCGGTTCTGACGATAAAAGGTCTGGGAGTTAGGTAGTGATGCCGTCGTTTGATGACCTTAATTACCGTCAGAAACTCCTTCTCATACGTGGATAACCCATGATGCTTCCTTGCTAATGACTTATTTAAGAAGGCAATGGGATGACCTTCTTGTTGCAGTACCGCACTGGTTCCTTGCCCACATGCATCAACTTCGATTACAAATGGTTTGGAGAAGTCCGGTAATGCCAACACCAGAGCAGACATAATGGCCTGCTTCAAGCTCTCAAAAGCCATCTGTTCCTCCTGTTGCCAGCTTTAACTGGATACTTTTTCCTTTGTAAGCAATTCTATTGGTGGTTTTGTCATCGCCCTATATCCTTAAATGAACTTCCTATAATATCCCGTAATTTCCAAAAATTCCCACAACTCCTTAATACACTTCGGTACAGGCCATTCCTCTATTGTTTTTACCTTCCGCAAATCCGTTGCCACACCTTCTTCAGAGATGGTATAACCTAAGTAATCCACTTGTCGAGCTCCAAAATCACATTTGTTTTCTCACAGAAATAATTGATTGTCCAGTAATGTCTGAAGGGCTACAGAAATATGTTCTACATGTAATGTTAACGATGAACTGTATATCAGTATATCATTAAAGAAAACCAGGATGAAACAATGCAGAAATGGTTTAAACATTTCGTTCATTAATCGTTGAAACATGGAGGGCGCATTCGTCAGTTCGAAGGGCATCACCAAAACCTCGTAATGTCCCTCATGCATTTTGGAAACCATCTTTGGGATATCTTTGGGTTGTATTCGGATTTGGTAGTAACCTGAACGCAGATCTAACTTAGAAAACCAACTAGCTCCGTGTAGTTCATCCAGCAATTCTTCAATGAGGGGTATTGGGAATTTGTCTTTCACCGTATACCTGTTCAGCTCTTGATAATCCACGCACATCCTCCACGAGCTATCCTTCTTCTTGACAAGAATTACTGGTGACACATATGGATCGTAGTTGTGGTGGATATCCCTAGCTTCATAAGTTGTTTGACCTCTTATTCTACGATATCCTTCTGGGCTCATGAAAAATGGTAAGGCTTCATATTGATTGTATAAACTCTGTCCATCAAAACAATCTGGTGGTTGTACTTGCGATTCGGAGGAAGATGAGATGGTTTTTGGAATACCTCTGCATAATTGGACAATACTACATTAATCTCGTCAAATACACTTCCTTGTTCTTCTGTCATTCGCATTTGTTGGAGTTGATATTCGATTGGAGTGGAAAGTTGTATCATAAGCAATTGCCCACTCGATGAACCCTGTAGAGTTTTCTGGACCTTTTACTTGAAACGATCCTTGGTTTGCCCTCTGGATCTCCAGGCAAGGTCACCACCTTCCCCTCCCAACTAAACGTCATTGTCCGAGTTCTGAAGTTGCAAAAGACATTGTTTAATCCCACTAACCATTAAACTCCCAAAACAACGTCACAGCCTCCTAACAATAATACCAGAGCGTCCATACTGAATTGCACGCCTTGCATGGACCAAGCAAAGTTTCAACAACATTGTCGACATTGCAATTGTAAACCTCCACCCACCATGATTGAAACGAGATCAATTTCTCTGAAGTCACATTTCCCTTTCCTTGCTACCACAATGTCCACAAAATTGTGTGTACTGTCATTATCAATGAGTATGTGAATCTGCCAGCGTTGATGCATTCCCACTAATCACATTTGTTTAAATTCTGTCTTGTCGGAGAACCCTAGCATCGCCCACATGGAGACTATGGGACAGTCTTCGTTTACACAACCTTCCTCTAAATCCTCCTCCTCTTGGTTGATTGACACCTTCCCATGGTAATTTTCTTTATAAACTACGTAAAATTGTAGCTACCTCTTCTTACATTTGGCCAAATGTATATTTCTCGTCGCATCGAAGTCTCTACTGCTGATGGGCCTTGAAGCTTTGGAAGATCACACTGATGGTGATCGTAGTGTTGAAGGCGATGTGGGTAATATACTTTTTGTGCTCGGACTGCGATTAAATGTTGTTGAGCAGGGTACTTTTAAGGATGAACTGAAATTATTTCCATTAATCACGTTCCTAACGGATTGGGTTCCGTTCATCATAGAATTTCCTGTTGACGTCAATATTGCTTCCTGTTTCTGAGCTGAAGTATCGACCTAATGCAGGGATTGAGGTTCGTGTAACTTCACTGCTACACCAATCTCCAGCTTAAGGCCCTTAACAAAGAAACCAACTACGTATTCCTTTGAGAGAGAAAGTCTATTAGAGTGATGATTAAACCGTGCACAATATTCCAATACTGTCCTGTTTTGCTTCAACTCCTTAAAATCCCCCACAAGATCATGAAAAATTTATGCATCGAACCTCTGTTTAAGAGTCCTCGTGAGTTCTGTCCACTCCACCTTTGTTTTATTACGATTTCTAACAAACAACCAATACCATTTCTTTGCACGATCATCCATGTGCAAAATGGCTACGTTCACCTTCATTTGCTCCAGAGTCTGATCTAACTGAAGGAATTGTTCACAATGATACAGCCATAGCTTAACATTGTCCCCATCAAATGAAGGAAACTCAATTATGCTCAACCTCGTTGACGTAACGTGCCCTTCCTTATCGTACTACGTATGGTTATGTTTAGGTTTATGATCAATTATACTACTTCCTTCCCCCTGTTTCGACAGTTTTGGCGTGAGCGTCGTTCGTAACTCCCACATTTCTTTTTCCAATTTCTCTGTTCTATTTTGCACCTCCGATAGTAACCTCTCACTTCTATCCTGCATTTCCAGAAGCAACCGTTCATGCCGGCTCTGTGCTTCTGTGAACATTTTCTCACTCCGACCTTGCGCTTCTATGAGTCCTCTTAGGTATCTTCCAACCTTCGAAACTCAGCTCTAGTTCCTTCTGCCATTGTCTGTCCCAAATTGTCTACTTTGATACCAAATTGTTGATAGAATTAATTCGTCACTCAACCGCAGCTCACACGAAGTCTCCGAATAATAGAAATTAGTTATAAGAAAGAGAGGGAGGGAGAGTTACAGAGAAAGATATGTAGAGAGAGAAAAGACATCATTCGTTCATAAAAAACATGTCGTACACTCTGTTGGAGACACGTTTTAATACAATTTGCGAGTCATCCCTTACATTCGGGTACATATGATGTTCTCTGGTCTTATTCTAAACACTGCATATAATCTAACTGCTATTCCAGACCTTCTAAATTTTGTGCTCATGGCTCCCTCATCTTCAACAATCTGATAGGAGAATCATGTGGCGTTCAGTCAATTTTCGATTATGCTTGTGGGTTTTCCTCTTTTTTTTTGTTCTTAACTAGTGTCTTCTAAATTTCTCAGTGGTTCCATGAAAGGCATAAGAAAGCTCTACTTGAAGCGTTGGAAAAGGTTAAAGCTGGTAAGTAGCATTCTTCCTGGATAATCACGAAAAGCATAATGGTGGGTGTCGGGGGTTTGTTGATTTCATCACTTGTATTCTTAGTTGCTTTTCCAGTGTCGGGGTTGGAATGAAGATGAATAATTAGCAATATCTGAAGTGAATTTTGTTTCTGCAGAGCTAATGATTCTAGGTTTCATTTCACTGCTCCTGACTTTTGGGCAGACCTACATTGCCAAAATCTGTATTCCAATTAAGGTTGCAGACAAAATGTTGCCATGTCGGAGTACTAGAACCTCTTCTACTCAAGAGGAACATCGTCGGAGATTATTGATGTATGAACATAGATTTCTAGCTGGTGCTGAGTCCGTTGTTCGGTGCAGAACAGTAAGTACTTCACTGATTGGAGCGATAAGCACTGAATTTTTAATGAGATGAGCATCCTATTGTACTATTGAAAGTTGCCATGTGTTGATGACAATGAATATATCAGCAAAAAACTAATTTTCATATTTCTAAGCGGATAAATATGTGTCTGTATATATAGATGCATAGATACATCAGTGCCACGCAAACTAATTGACAGTAAATATTTTTTACACTGGAATGGGATGAGAGCGTATTTGGACATAAGCTACTTACCCTATGTCTTTTGTTGGCAAGGTCTACTTCATGGCTATTTTTAAAGTATTGACGTAATTATTAATTTTAAGCATACGAAATTTGGCCCGTATCTTTCTTTCGAAGCCACAATAAGTAAAAGAACAGTTGTTACTGTTTTTCATGCTCGTAATTCTTAACTTCTTATTTTGATGCCCAAGAGACGTAGCTTTAATAGTTGACCTAAACTGTATCTATTTTTCATCATTAGTCACTGATTTATGTCCTAAGGGAATCTAGTCATGCAATATTTGACTAATGTGCTTAGACAGAGGATTGAGTAGAATCTTGAATTCGGTGAGAGCTTTTACCAATATGTAATTCTATGTTACTTAGAAATACTGTTTCTTGTCTCACAGGGCTATGAACCAGTTATAACCGTTGAAGGGTTGCATCAGTTACACATCCTCATATTCTTCTTAGCAGTCTTTCACGTGATATACAGCTTAACTACTATGATGCTTGGGAGGCTAAAGGTTGGAATATTCTTTTTGACTAAACTGCTCATCTGTTGTGCCGCCTATACATGCATAATAGACAGGACAACTGTAATTCATTGCTGGAAAGGAAACAAAACTATGATTTTTTCTCCATAGATTTTTTCACAAAACAAGGCACTAATCCTGAAATCTTGTTAATTTGTGAAAAGGTTCATAGATGATGATGCTTAGCTATTGATCAAAGTTATTTTGTGCAGATTCGTCGCTGGAAGGAGTGGGAGAAGGAGACTTCATCCCATGATTATGAATTCTCAAATGGTATATTTTCTCATGCTTATAATATTGTAGTTTGTGACAAAGAAATTGAAGCCTCTCACTCACAGAACTTCACAAATTTATTTATTAGCAGACCTTATAAATTCTTTGAATTGTTGGATGTACAGATCCTTCAAGATTCAGGCTTACTCATGAGACATCTTTTGTGAGAGCGCACACTAGTTTCTGGACTAGAATTCCGTTCTTCTTCTATATTGTAAGAACTTCCCTAAATTGTTTTTTTCTTTCTTCATATATTTTATTTGCTTAATATAGGAAGTGCAATTGACCAAATATTTAGTGGCTTTATCTGATATATGAAGAAGCCTTGATGAATAAGGAGGAACATTAACAATAAAAATTGCAGAATGACTTCCTTCGAAGAATATAACTGCATGTTTCTATTGCAGGGATGCTTTTTTCGACAATTTTTCAGGTCTGTTGCCAAAGCTGATTATTTAACATTGCGCAATGGGTTCATCAACGTGGGTCTTCAAAATTGTAAATAGTAGTCTCTTAATGTTGAACATGTCAGTCCCTTTCTGAAATCCTATTTTTGTTGTTTTGTAGGTCCACCTAGCTCCTGGAAGTAAATTTAACTTCCAAAAGTACATCAAGAGGTCATTAGAGGATGATTTCAAGGTAGTTGTCGGGGTCAGGTAACAGTTAGTTTTCAGTTGATAGCTCCTTCTCATTTCATACTTTTCTCTTTGCAAAAGTTTTCATACATTTGATTACTTCAGATAGTTGTCCTTACTGTGTTATATTGTTGCAGTCCTGTTTTATGGGCATCATTTGTTATCTTTTTACTTCTCAATGTTAAAGGTAAGAGAAGCTCCTTCTTTCTGTTTCTTTTTCTTTATTTCTGATAGGTAGAACTATATACACTTAAGAAGATGAATATAAGATAGTAAATTCTATTAATTTGTTGTATCTTTCCTAGGATGGCAAGCATTATTTTGGGCTTCAACTATCCCTGTCATTGTAAGATCTGTTCTTAGCATCCTTTTTCCATATTAACTAGATAAAACAATCTCCTGACATTCAACTGTTTGCAGACAATTTTAGCCGTTGGTACAAAGCTTCAGGCGATTTTGACTAAGATGGCCCTTGAAATCACAGAAAGACATGCAGTTGTGCAGGGGATGCCTCTTGTGCAGGGCTCTGACAAATACTTCTGGTTCGGTCGACCTCAACTAGTTCTTTATCTTATCCACTTTGCTTTATTTCAGGTATTGTAAAACTCATTTCCAAATTGATGGCACAAGGTAATGATTAGATTAAGATTTCCAGATCTTGGTTAGTTTTCTGTTGCTATGTTTTGGGGTACTTGAAAGGCATGAAGGGAAATGTCGTATATACTGCTGCTTGTGACAATCATGTATATGAGCTGTTATCAAAGTGAATAATCGTTTTGTGATCTGAAGTTTCTTCCTGTCTCTGCTTTGATGCTAGTGTTATGTTTTTCTTTAAATTTTGTTAACAGATAATTAATTCTAACAAGTCAATCGTATATATATACAATCCTTCTTTGGAGAATTTACCGTAAGACGTCATCTCGTATTTATGCCAGCAAGCACTAAATTTCTCCTTTTTTTGCTTGCAGAATGCATTCCAGATAACCTATTTCTTGTGGATATGGGTAACGGATTGTTCTCACACTATCTGTTTCAGTTAGAAAACTTCACTACTACTCATTTCTACACCATAGCATATGCACGACACAGTTTTTTTTCCTTTCTTTTTGCAGTATTCGTTTGGGTTGAAATCTTGCTTCCATGCTAACTTCAAGCTTGCAATAGTAAAAGTTGCTTTAGGGTAAGTTTTCATATTCTTTTTCACTGCCCATAAAACTTTTCTGTCAGGATATCACTTCTGATGTCCAATATAAACTTGATATGTAAGAATTCGTCTCCTGATGGCATAATATAAGGTATTCATCACCCAATCTGGCAGTTTCATAGGATCTCAAACATTTGATAGTAAATTGCAAAGCGTTAAATGGGTAAACTCTTTGGGTTTTGCAGGGTTGGTGTTCTGCTTCTGTGCAGTTACATAACTCTTCCACTATATGCACTTGTAACCCAGGTACCTGTCATCTTTTGCATACAGCGGCTTTCTATTCAAGCATTTTCAGAAGTCAGTAAAACTTGAAAATTTGTCCTCATTAAAGAACATGCCCGAACAAGTGCTATAAGGAACCTGAAGGTTACCACCTTGTTGTCAAATAAGAGGGAAAAGGAAACATAAAACGTTCTTGCTATTTCTAGGAATGACGACGCTAGCTTCAGTATCACGCAAAAACATAAATGTTCCACATTTCTGAAAATGAAAAATTGAGATCATAGTTAAAAAAGGAGGATTGATTCTACTTAACTATCATTATTCTCGAGCTTGTACTCTTTAACATTACTGAGTTGTGATCGTACACCAGATGGGTTCGTCTATGAAGAAATCAATCTTCGATGAGCAAACGTCAAGGGCTCTTAAGAAATGGCACATGGCTGCAAAAAAGAGACAGGGGAAAGGAGGAAAGTCCTCAAATGTAACCTTGGGTGGAAGTGTTAGCCCGAGTGCTTCAACAGTGCAATCTTCAAGACATAAACTCCAACGTTTCAAAACTACAGGGCACTCAACTCGGTCATTCGGATATGAAGATCAAGAAATGTCTGATATGGAAGCTGAACCATTATCACTTTCTTCAGCAACCGAGAACTTAATTAAAAGTGTGGACAATGATGATCACGCAACTGAAATAATAGAAACACGTCATGAGGAAGAAACAAGCAATGAAGATGACTTCTCTTTTGTGAAGCCCGTGCCAGCAAAAGGCAACTTGTCATGAAGGTAGGAGGTCCAGGGGTGGAAATTTCTTTCGATTTCTCATGTACATTTATACTTGAGAAAAGTTTATAGCTATCCAAGTGCGGGGGTAAGGGACCAGACAATCTTTTTTCAGGATTGTGTACTCATTCCAAAAGAAGCTCTCTGTAGCAAATGTAGGCTTTATATCTATATATCTATATTATAAGTGAAATAGAGAGATTCAAGTCATTGTACGTGGCAGGACTGATATAGAAAAACATACACAAGATTAACATAACACATATAGAAGAGCTAGGAGTAGGAATTAATTTATTGTTTCATATTTACAATTCACATTTAGAAGTGATGATACCAGTTAGTTCATAAAATAAATATTCTACAATATCACTTCGTGTCTGTTATTTATGCTTAATTAAATTTCATATCAATTCTCGTAACTATCCAACAAACTACCCATATTCCTTCAGAAAAAGTTCATTTCAGCAATTGAACCGTCGAGTCATAAGTTTTGAATCCAGGATGCTTGCATTCTCTGGATGATATTATGGTGGAGGAGACAAATAAAGCACAAAACTGGACGCTAAAAGTACTCATATACTCCTACTTGACTGGCTAGGCTACACATTACTTTCATTTGGTTGCGAGAGGTTAATGCACCTTTTCCATTTACTCAATTCGTGGTACGATAGATCAGAAAAGGAATATGCACTTTTTTCCCCGCTACACTTCGTTAGTCATTTCGACTCAGCAGGGGTACAAAATCATGATCTTGCTTTCCCCTCGTTTGCGTTTTAGCTTATGGATAAGTGAGCTCAAGTAAAACTTATACGAGTCAAAATTATCAATTAAAACCACTTAGGCAATCTAGAAATATGAAATGTAGGCACCATGATGGTAAAGGGATATAGGAATATCACCGTAAAAATGACTTGTTTGTATTACGTGATATACTATGAAATATATAAAGGTGAGTTACAGCGTTGTTGTAACTAACTGAATAACAACGTATCTATGAGAATATACATGAATAAGAGAGTATCTGGGAAGATATATAGTGAAGAGATATGCTGACTGATTCCTATCAATTATGTGGTTGTGATTCTGATTCATCTCTATTACGCCCCGCAAGATGAGGTTGCGACTTGTGACCATCATCTTATCTCGAAAATAATCAAACTTGTGACGGGAGAGAGCCTTCATCAATGCATTAGCAATTTGGTCATTGGTGGAGACATGAGCTACTGATAAATGACGAGACTGAACTTGTTGGCGAACAAAGTGATAATCTAACGCAAGATGCTTCATCCGAGAATGGAATTTGGGATTGGAGCTAACATAGGTGGCACCAAGATTATCACTGAGAACTCGAGGAGCTTCTGGAAGAGTGACTTTTAGTTCCCGTAAAAGATTGTGAAGCCACATAATTTCGGATGTGGCTGAAGCAATGGCACGATACTCAGCTTCCGTAGATGACCGGGCAATGGTATGTTGCCGCTTTGAACTCCAAGATACTGGATTGCCACCTAGAAAAATAACATAGGCAGAGGTGGAATTCCGAGTATCCGCATCTCTCCCCCAGTCTGCATCTGAGAAGGCAGTCAGACGTAGGGTAGTGGGACAAGTGAACTGAATGCCATAGTCATGTGTGAGCTTTAGGTAATGCAGTGTACGTTTTAGTTGTTGAAGATGTAGCTCAGTTGGTCTATGCATGAATTGAGACAGCTTGTTGACAGCAAAGCTGATGTCTGGTCGAGTAAGAGTGACGTATTGAAGAGCACCTAAAATACTGCGATATCGAGAACCATCAGTAGGAGCAGATCCATCATCTAGTTTGAGTGTGGCAGTAGTGCAGAGCGGAGTGGAACAAGGGTTGCAATCAGCCATGTCAAACTTGGTAAGAATGTCATGAATATATCGTTGTTGTGACAAAAAAAGCCCTTTGGAATTTGGAATCAACTCGATCCCTAGAAAATAAGTAGGATTCCCCATATTCTTCAAAGAGAAACACCGAGAAATGGTGGAGATAAAACAATCTAGGTCATGACGTGAGTTTCCGGTGAGCAGTAGATCATCAACATATACCAGAAAATACAGAACCGTAGAACCACGGTGAAATATGAACAGAGAGGAATCACTGGTGCTATTAACAAAGCCATATTCAAGTAAAAACGTACAGAGTTCTTGGTACCATGCCCGAGGAGCTTGCTTTAGGCCATAAATAGCCTTCCGTAGTTTGCAGACGTGTGTAGGATGAGCAGGATGCACAAAACCAGGCGGTTGTCTCATAAATATCGTTTCAGACAGATTGCCTTGAAGAAAGGCATTATTGACATCCATTTGATGAAGTGGCCAAGAGTTGGCAAGAGCCAATGTAAGAACAACTTTGATCGTCTGATGCTTAGCAACAGGTGAGAAAGTTTCTGTATAATCAACACCAGGACATTGACTAAAACCTTGAGCAACTAGACGAGATTTATATATTGCTATAAAGCCATCAGAATTGCGTTTAACCCAAAAAATCCACCTGTAACCGACCACATTCTGAGCCTCTTCCTTAGGGACAAGGGTCCATGTACCATTATTGATTAAGGCATTGTATTCAGCAATGGCCGACTCATGCCAATGGGGAATTTGTAAGGCATGAGTTATGGTTTTAGGTTCATCATTAGGAGGTAAGGGGTGTTTGGAGATGGTGTATAGTTTAGGTTTGCTAATGTTGTTTTTGGCCCTTGTAGTCATTGGGTGAGTGTTTGACGGAAGAATATGAGGTGCGGGGTTTTGCATTTGAGAAGATTCTGTGGGAACAATAGAGGGTTGTGAAATGGGCAAAGATGAAGGATCTACCGAAGCAGTCACGTCTGTTGACGGGGAGTGTGCCAAGGGAAGGATTTGATGCGTGGGAATGGCGGATGGGATGCTATCATTGGAACTGGAGGGATTGGATTGGACGAGGTTCTCATACAGAAACTGGTCTTGAACAAAGGTGACATGACGAGAAGTGTAGATCTTATTGGTTTTGGGATCAAGACAAAGATACGCAAATTGAGATCTAGAGTAACCAAGAAAGATACATGGAATAGATCGATTTTAAAGTTTATTGGTAGTGTACGGTCGAAGCAATGGGAAACAGAGACATCCAAAGGAATCAAGATCATCATATGTCAAAGGTTGACAGAAGAGCATCTCAAAAGGAGTTTTCATGTTTAGGGTAAGAGTGGGCATACGATTGATGAGGTAGGTTGAGGTTAGGACAGCCTGAGACCAAAAAGTGGGAGGGAGGTTGCTTTGATGAAGAAGAGCTCTGGTGGTTTCAATGATATGACGATGACGTCGTTCAGAAGCACTGTTGAGTTCAAGGGTATGAGGCAGAGTTGTTTGATGGTTGATACCGTGGGCTTGAAGAAAGGGTTTGAGTTTAAGATATTCGCCACCATTGTCTGTGTATAAGGTAATGATTGATGTTTGAAAAAAAATTTCAACAACGAGGCGAAAATTTTGGAAAACAGTGAAGACATCAGATTTTTGTTTAATTGGATAAAGCCACGTGTATTTGGAGTAATGATCAACAAATAGCACATAATAACGAAAGCCATCAAAAGAAGTGACTGGAGCAGGACCCCAAACATCAGAGAATAAAATTTCCAAAGGTTTATTACTAGATAAATGTTGACGTGAAAAAGGTAACTTGTGGCTTTTAGCACACTGACATGAGAAACAAACAGACAAATCTGAACTAGACATAATTTTATTTTGAGACCTAAGAAACTTAAGGACTTTGTCAGACGGATGACCAAGGATGTGGTGAAGAATCTTTGGTTTGAAGAGCTGTGTATGAAGTGCGTTTGGATGAGTGGTAGGAAAGGTGAAATTGTAGAGGTCACTGTGGCACACCCCCGTAAACAGTATCTATCGCGTCTGTAGGTCCTTCACCTGAAATGAGTTTGGAAATAATTCAATAGAAACGTTATTCATAGTGCAAAGCCTTTTAGCATAAATTAAATTTTTATCAATATGTGGGACATGAAGCACGGTATCACATAGTAAAGGCCGAGAATTGGTTTGTAAATGGAAACTACCGATATTTTCAATTGGTAATGAGTAGCCATCTCCAACTTGTAGCCCATCATCACCATTATATGGAGTATGAATGGATAAGTTCTGCAGTTGGTTTGACACATGATGAGTAGCACCGGAGTCAAGAACCCATTGTGAACCATTTGGAGTCCCATTTCCACGACTGGTTAGATGAGCAGAGGCTCCTCGACGAAAACGCGCAGGTCGGCCATGAAGCTGCCAACATGTTTTGGCCGAATGCCCCGGACGTTCACAGTATTGACAAATTAGTGTCCCCGGAGTTGCTGGGTGTGGAGAGGCAGACGCAGGGCGTGAAGAGGGGGTGCTACCTGGGCGAGATACAGCTCCAGGAACAGTCCTAGACTGATGTGGAGGAGTGTGGCGACCACGAGTGAACTGCTGGTACCTGACGACCTAGCCTGTACGCCCACGATGTGTCAGGTTAGTAGTAGGCAACTTCGGAGTCTCAGCTACACGATGCTGCCTTGCGAGGAAGGACTCAAAGTCAACCAGCTTATCATATAATTCATCGAAGCTTATTGCAGTTTCCCGAGCACGTAAAGCCGCACTGATCTTCTTAAATTCACTGGACAGCCCATTCAAAGCCTACAAAACCAAATCTGTGTCATCAATAGGAGAGGAAATTACCGCAATTTCATCAGCCAATTCGCGTATCCGTTTTAGGAAATCTGCCACAGGTGCATCACCTTTTTGAATTGTCAGTAATCGTTCTTTGAGTGAGAGGAGGCGAGCACGTGATTTTCCTGCATATGATTTCGCTAGAAGCTCCCAGCCATCATGAGAAGTCTTGACGCTTTGAAGCATTGTAACAACAGAAGCTGCCACAGAAGACATGAGGGCATGAATTAGAAGTCGATCTTGATGAATCCAATATTTGTAATCCTCTGAAGTGTTGTTTGGACAGGGATAAGTGCCATCGATGAAGCCTTCAACTCCATATCCGATAAAGAGGGACAGCATCAACGCTTTCCAAGAAGGATAATTTGCACCATGAAGCTTCGCATCTGGTGTTAGGCCTGGATTAATAATTACCACAGTGTTGTTTGGTGCGACATTCAGTGTAGTGGACGAAGAGGAATTGTCTTGTGCCATTTGATGCTTGGTGAATAGACTCTCGAGTGACAAACTCGGCAAATGTGTGGATCGAATAAAAAAAGCTGTGAGCTATTGCTGCTCTGATACCATAAAGGGATATAGGAATATCATTGGAAAGTGACTTGTTTGTATTACGTGATACACTATGAAATATATACAGGTGAGTTACAGTATTGCTGTAACTAACTGAATAACAACGTATCTATGAGAATATACATGAATAAGAGAGTATCTGGGAAGATAGAGAATCTGGAAAGATATAGTGTATCTGGGAAGATATACAATGAAGAGATATGCTGACTAATTCCTATCAGTTATGTGGTTGTGATTCTTATTCATCTCTATTACTAAATAGGTGTCTAGAAGCCTATTTTTGCTGCTTTGCCATTAACAAACTTCATTAGTGGTCTCGATTTCTACACTTTTGAATACTGGTATAACAATTCTTTTAACTTCACCTTCAAAATGATGCCATATGAACACTTATACAGCCCCCTCCAACATATATTTTTACTTATTTAATTGGATTTACCTTAATCACCTCTATTGATGAAGCCTTAACCTACCAACAAAACCTTTTAACCAAAGTCAAAGCAAACCTCATCAAAATAGACATTGTAGGGCTCAACAGGATAATAAAAATCGAAAAGAAAACGATTTTAAGAAGGGGACCAGGTGTATGTAAAATTGTGTCCTTACCATCAAGTCACTGTGTATCGTCGAACACCTCAGAAACTCTCCAAACAAATTTTTCGGTCGTTCTGTATAGAGAAAATAGGCGCAGCAGCTTATGAGTTAGATCCCCCATAGAATGCTCATATTCACCTGTTTTTCATGTTTCCCTTCTCTGACCGTTTCACGAGAACTCAGAAATTCAAGTGTCTCCTTGCTCTCAATGATGGAGTTAATCCCATTTTGAGTCCCAAAACTATTATCAGGAGATGCAAGCTAATATCCCTAACGTTAAGTCAATGTTTATATTTAACAATTTTGACGATAATTATATAATATTTTAAAATTTAAAATAAATTTATTTTCTTATACAGTTAACAATATAAAATTTAAAAGAAAATAAAATTATAAAATAATTGCATCCTCTTTTGTAAGAATCTTTTTTTATGAACTTACTTAAAGAAATGATTTTATAACATCTAGAAGGATCTTATTAATTCAAATAATTAGCTCCAAAAGTTTGATAGAACTTCTATCTTAAAGTTTGAATATCTAAGATTTCGGTAGAGATGATATCGAAAATTTGTTAAATACAAAGTCAACTTAGAATAGAAAAGGAGTAAAGACTAGTATGAGAAAATGTCTACTTAAGGAAGAAACACTATATTTGCGAAAGATATAGATTTTTGAAATACTTTAGTAACATCAATATTTTTAAAAGTTATATCAAACTCTTTGTGTCTTGAAAAGTGAAAATACCCTGTTGAAAGAGAGATTGTTATTTTTTTAGAGTTTAAATTGATCTCAACTTATATTTATTTTTGAGAGCTTGTAGAGACTTGGTAAGCACTTCGAGTGTGGAAAATTGGAGAACTTTAAAAAAATATGTATTTATGAGTTTGGAGAGACTCGTCAAATTTAATATTTAGATTCTTATAGTGAAATATTCAATTTGGATACTTGAAGATTGGACATAAGCTTCATTATTAGCCGAACCAATATAAATTGACTATGTCATTCATTCATTCTTCCCAACTTTTAAATTTTTGCATCACAAGTTTGAGTTTTTAAGAGACTCCTTCGGTTTTATAATAGACTTCTTCTGTTTTTATATCGCAAGAGGTTCCTTTTGTTTTTGAAACAATTAATGAGCTTCTTTTGTTTTGAGCGTTAACAAACTCATATCGATTAATAAGCTCCTTTAAAAAAAAAACGCTAGCAGTCTCTTATCAATTAACAAGCTTCTTTCCTTTTGAGAACTAATAGGCT
>JANIHY010000208.1:41209348-41226575 GCA_027479065.1 Erythroxylum brevipes
ATTTGGATACTTTCACATGTGTTGATTATTTTGTTAATGCAATTGATTGATTGATTATTGCGATCAAATTATTAGTTTTTATTTATGTTCCAATAATCTAAAATATTAGACCATAATTTGATTTCAACGTAGCGATGGAGAAATCCTAGGATTGAATAGATCTACGATAATTGGAAAGAGTTGATTGCAATCCTAGAAATAGGATGACATAAATCTTTTAGATTAGGTTCAAACCTAATATAAGGATTCATAAAATAGTAATGCAATTTTATAAAATTTTACCTGAGTAATTCGGTTAGAAACCCTAGGATTAGTTGTTAGTAGACTCAAGGTCAATTTCTAGTATACCTTAGGAATCTCCACGGTCCAATTAATCAACAACACAATTTCTTGAAAAATGATCAGTCGGTTAAGGGTTAGAGGGATTCAAAATCTAGGTACTAATTACTTGATATCGATAATTTCCTAGTGCTTCCGGAATTCTTTATTTCAATTTCGTTTCCTATTTTATTTAACTTGTTTAGTTTTATTTCCTTTAATAAAAAAATCTAAAATCAGTCCTTAGGTTAGATAATAAGGGAAGGGTAAGTAATAGTATTTATAATCTTCGCGGGATTGACTCGTACACGTTGATACTAGCTATAGCTATATTGTGCACTTGTGGTTATTACAATATTGATAGATGTTGATTTGCTTATGCACCCCTTATTCATTCTTCAACTTGATTTTTCCAACTTTTTTGCTATCTCTCCTCCCCTATGACATTTGGCTTATTAAAAATGATATTTATGCATAAATTAACATATAAAAATCAACTAAATATGTAAAAAACAAAAAGAAAAATAAAATATGTTAGTTATAACACAAAACTAAGGAAAAAAAGAAAAAAGGAAGTCTTAATCCCACCATATACACTCAAACATGGTATTTCCCTTAATATTAAATAAATAAGATAATAAACTCAATCATAAGATGCAATTAAGGTAGATAAATCTCTCCTTATTCCATTTAAGGATGGTGAGTTAAAATCTAAGACGTTCCATAAAACTTTTCCTACAAAAGATAAACATTAGCAAAAATTAAATATAAAGACATTAAAATAAAAATAAAAGAAAATCAAGTTTTGAATCATTTAGTTACCTTGTAAAAATGCTTCTTTAGAAGTATTTTACATAAACTTCTCAATCAAACTCTTCACTCATCTAGGATCTCCACTAGAATGAGCTTGATTACCTTCCTATACATAATTGAGAGAACACAAGATGTTAATAGGAAAATTGTTGTTGTCTCCTAAGTTTGCATACCACCAATGAGGAAGTAATTTCTTCAACTCTAGGTTAAGAGCATCTTTGGTAGAAGGTAAAGGTGTCGACATTCCTCCTCCTAAGTTCTCAAAAGTGCAAAGATATCAAGGTTTATTGCCCAGTCTATCCATTATAAAAGCTCATTCCTTAAATTCACCACCTTCCTCTTTATCATTAAGTTATAATGTTGTACATTTTTTAAAAGGATCATCATAAAGAAATTTAGGTACTTCATATATAATATGGTTAATTACATCCATCCTATAGTGTTTATTATCAAAGGTAAGAGGATTATTCATGGCCTTATAAAAATAGAAATCAACATTCACTTTACGAACCATAAGTGTCAACTTTCCTTCAGCTACATAAATTATCTACCCTTTAATAGTCAAACATAGTCTGCTTAAGATGATAGGAACCTAATGTATATTTCATTATTGAAAATTTTATAGGAATGATGAATTTCTTTGCTCTAACAAATAGGTCTTTCACTACTCTAATTAGGTTCTTAATGGACCAATCTACTAGCTAGAGTGGCACATTTATAGGCTTTATTTCTCTTGTCCAAAGAATTCTAAAAATAAATTGAAGCATTAGATTTACATTGGTTCCTAAATCATATAAATAACTAATAACATTAGAAGAACCAAATTGACTAAAATAGTAAAACTCTTTAGATCTTTTAACTTTATAGGTAATTTATTGTAAAAGATTGTACTTCAATCTTTAGTTAAAGGCACTATAACATACTTCACAAGTTTGTTTTTATTGGAGATGATATCCTCTATAAACTTTGTATACAATGATATTTAAGCTAATGATTCGACAAAGGGTATATTAATGTGGAAATTCTCAAAAGATATTTAAGAACTTTTAAATCTGTCTTTGTCCTTCATTTTCTTTAGCCTTTAAACGTATCGAATTGTTGGAATTTAAGGCTTCATAATGGGTTAAGAGTTCTGCTTTTAATAGATGCTAGTTAAAAAGGGAACCAATGTTAGTTTGCTTATTTCCATCTTATTCTCACTCTCTTCCTTAGGCATTTTTGACTTCTTCACTTCCTCCTCTTTAGCAACTTCAACATTAAATGCTTTTCCACTCTTAAAAGTAAAGGCTAACACCTAATCTCTAGGTTTAACCTTGGTGTTATTAAAAAGCTTTTCTTAACCTCTTTCACTTACCATATTGGCTAATTAGTTCACTTGTACCTCCAAGTTATTAATGGATGCACAATTAGATTACAACATCTTTTAAATTTGCCCACTTTAGATTCAAGTTTTCACAAGTTATATAGTTTTTGTATATATGGAAGAAATGCATTGTTTTAGCATCTCTTCCATCATCTAGTTTTATAAAGGTGGTGATTATTAAAATTGATGTCATTTTTAAAACTCAAGTGATCCTATAGTTTTGTATACTCCTACTCCTTGCTCATTCTAAAAATATTTCAGTCATTTCTCTTCCTTAGATTGTAAATATTGGAGAAGGATTCATTATTCACAACTTATTATCCTTTATAGGTAGCCATGTTATTATAATCTTTGTAGTAATTAGAGGTCAACTCCACGTTCATGCATGTATAGGAAGGGTGCCCATATATGCCATATTGATAACATAGTCTCTATTTCCCATTTTATGGTTCATAAATGTATTATCTCGTCCATTGTCCATCGTCCACATATACTATTTTGCTTATTGGAGTTATGTAAATATAGTTCCCTGGAAAGCAAGTGTATTTACATGTAACTTTATCTTCTTCAGTTACTGTTTTATAATGAAAATATTTATTATTAATAAAATAAAAGAGTTTGGTTTAATTTGTGTGAGCATTATATATCTAATCAAAAGGTACCAAGATTCTTCTGTAAGTAATATATATATAAATAGAGATGTATGGGAAACATGTATATTGTAAGAATCTAAATTAATTGATTCACAGTTGAAAAATCAAGTTGATCGTTTGATTATGGTTTAGACTGTAGTGTTGCGATTTATCTCTATACAAGTAAAGGAGTTTACTTAAAGGGAATGATGAGTTTCATATCATGATAGTAGTCAACTATCGATAATGGCACTATTAAATGAATCTAGAATCAAGTATGCTTTCAAGAATAAAGTGGGTCGTTACTTTAATCTTAAAACATACAACTTAAGCATTCACTTATTATGAGCCATAATCTTAATGAGTGCTGAACTCGTATATGTTTCATTATAATTCTTGATATGATTGAAATGGATTTTTACAGAGTATTAATCTAGTGTCTACATGTTGGAATTATTAATTGAAACATGTATCAAGGAACATTCACTCAAATAAAGAGTTTATAGTGATATCATCACTTCTAGATATTTTAAGGAGATTTGGTGATTAAACTGGCGCCGGTAGTTTAATAGACTAGCTACTCATCAAGTCTTAACACCAAGATGAGATCTTGTGTGTTAATCACCATATAAAGTAAAGCGGGAGACCTAGAAGGAAAAACCAATATAAGGGCAAAATGGTAATTTTACCCTTTATTATGTGGATGGCTATAATAAGGTTTTAAATAGAGTTTGCAATTTGACATAAAATGTGTTCTCATAATATTTAATAAATCAAGAGTTCAACCAATTGTCTTTAGTGGAATGACATTTAGTTAATAAGCTAGAATTAATTCGAATGAGATTAAATTAATTATGGGCTTATTGGAATTTGAATTGTCAAAGTCTAACAAGGGAAATTATCAAAGTCCAACTAATTGGTTGCTCAAGAAGGGAAAAAGAAAGAGGAAGGGAAGAGATTTCTTTAGAGCCAATAATCTCATAAATTGGTGAAGATTCAAGGTAAGTTCAATTTTTATACTTGCGCATATGGAAGGGGCTTTGGTTCATGAAGTTTAGGAAATAGATGGGTTTAAACAATCTAGATTCATTTTAGTGAATGTGTTTTAGGGGTTCTTAATTTGAATCCCTATTGAATGAGAATTTTTTCATTTATGAAGGAAATTAAGGAGGGGATCAAGAGAGGCAAGGGGAGCAAGAGGAAAGACATCCTTAAGTCAATTTCTAGGCAAGGATTTTAAGGTGGGTTTCATGTTTATAATTAGATAATGAGCCATTATGTTTTCTTTTTAGTAAAGAAAATATAATGATTTTTCATTGCTGTATAATTGTGGCATTTTTTGCTTTTGAATGATTTGAGAAATTGCAATACATTTGATATTTTAATTTGGTTGATAAATTGTGAAAAGATGATGGAAGTGCATATGAAATATTTCATGTTCATGAAAGACATGTTTTGAAAAGAAAGAGGAAGGGAAGAGCTTTCTTTAGAGCCAACAATCTCATAAATTGGTCAAGATTCAAGGTAAGTTCAATTTTTATAGTTCGGTATATGGAAGGGCTTTGGTTTATGAAGTTTAGGAAATACATGGGTTTAAGCAATCTAGAGTCAATTTTAGTGAATGTGCTTTATGAGTTCTTAATTTCAATCCTTATTGAATGGGAATTTTGTCATTTATAAAGGAAATCAAGGAGGGGATCAAGAGAGGCATGGCGAGCAAGAGGAAAGACATCCTTAAGCCAATTTCTAAGGAAGGATTTTAAGGTGGGTTTCATGTTCATAATTGGATAATGAGCCATTATGTTTTCTTTTTAGTAAAGAAAATAAAATGATTTTTCATTATTGTATAATTGTGGCATTGTTTGCTTTTGAATGATTTGAAAAACTGCAACATGCTTGATATTTTAATTTGGTTGATAATTTGTGAAAAGATGATGGAAGTGCATATGAAATATTTCATGTTCATGAAAGACAAGTTTTGAAGATGTTCCATTTGGGCAACATGTTTACAAGTTATGAAATACATGTTATGTGGGTTTGGTTAGGTTCCTTAAGTATGTGAAGTGCACTTTGACAAAAGGCTTCTCCTGCTTGCCCGCCAGTGGCATGGAGCTCCTTCATGGACTCCCATAAGTTCATGACTATACAAAACCATTTTGTGGGATTGCGATAGTATGTTCTGTTCATGTATACACAGGACCTTTATGGGAAATGTGTAGTACATTTTATTTTGGACCAACCCAAACTATTCGGATCTGTTCATGTGTTCATGGTATGTTGACAAGATTGATGCATACATTACTTGTTATTTTGAATTTGATTGAAAATTTAAGAACCATGTGTATTATGATTCAATAAGAATTTTCAATGACAATGAACATTTTAAATGGTTTTGCTTGTTATTCGTTATAAAATTGTTACCCACGAGTTTTAAGCTCACCCCCATCCCTTCCCATCTCCAGGTGACGAGCAAGAGATCGAGTGAAAGAGAATCAAGGTATCACTCCAAAATTTGCATCTTTTTATATTTTAAGATAGATTTGTAACCACAAGGCTTTATTTGCATTTTAAGCAAATTTCTATTCATGTATCTTTTTGTATTTTGGCAATTTGAGATATTGATTTATTGCGGCTAAAAATGCCCACTAAAGCTTTATAAAAACTCTTATATTTTGATGTTAATGAAGTATGTTTGTATTTTGCCGATGATATGTCAAATTTGTTCATTGCATTTTCATGTTTTACACAAGGGTGAGAATTTGTGTTCTGGCTTCAAGGGAAATACTATATTGATCTAGGCCAAATTGGACGAAGTTGTTTCTTGGAAGTTGTAGATTATTTTTCCATCTTCCAATGACATATAATATGAAAATTTTGAACATTGGAGTTGGGAGATATGATTATTAGAAGTTTATGATGTTGCATAGGATGGACATTCAGGAAAGCTATATTATTTTGAAATTTTTACCCTTATAGAAGCAGAAATTATTTTTAAGTTCTTCAAGGAAGTTGAAGATCTAGAAGTCTTCTTGCACGATCGCGACCCGCAAGTCCTTCCCCCTGCCTGAACATCTTTCACTCTTTTGATAATAACTTTGTGGTCCGACCTCCAAATGACCTAAATTTTGAAGAATTGGATTCATAACACATTTCTCAATCTCTAAATAAAAATTTAGAGCTTTTAATATTAATAAGAAGAGGATTGATTGAATCAAAGTAAGGGTATCGATTGGAAGAGCATGAACTGGACATGTTACTGAACATACTTCAGTATTTTGAGGATATCTTAATCTGTAGAGCTCCAAATTAGATGATTCTTATTTATAAATAAACTAGAGACCTAGAGAGTTATTAAGGAATTAAATTTTAATTCAGACTCTAAGACTTTGAATTTTTAGAAGGAAGTTAAGTATAATGAACTATTTCAGTCTAATAACAGTCTGAAAGTGTGTAGGCTATAACTTTTAGATTTTTGCTCCAAATTGAATGAATTTGGTGTCATTAGAAACTTAAGACAATGGGGAACAAATTTTTTGAAGAAGCCAAATTGAAATTCCTTTTTCAGGTTTCCCAAAATCTTTTCAGGAGTAGGTGAAATGAGTTCGTTTTTTATATTTAACTAGTGTGGGCATGCCACCTTTATGGGATACATGTCCTAATGTCACTTAAGACATCAGTTGCATGACTCACAAGGGTGGGGTCCCAACACTTATGGTATCAGAGCGACTAGGTTGAGGTCTAGGTGTAGGACCAAGTTTAGGAGTATCCTAAGCAGAAAATGGGTAAGTTAAGACATGAAATGTACATGCATTGTTTTAAATGAACTACTTGCATTGTTTTGAATTGTTTCACATGATTTGAAATTGTTTTATATTATTTGATCTATTTTGCATACTTTGAAAATTATTTTGCATGAACTAAAGGTTTTCAAAGGTTATATATTGAAGGAGTCAAAATTCCACCTCAAAAGAGAGCTCGAGGAGTTATGACTCGATCTCACTCTCGCCAATGGAGCACGGATGAATCCTATGTCCCACAAGATGCTAAGACACACTCTGCTCCTAATTTAGAGGCACTTAGTGTATAGCATGAAGTGGCACCACCTCTACCTCCTATGCCTCAAGCAAATCCTTTAGATCTACGGTTCTTTCAAGCCTTTGCCTAGACTTTCACTTATGCCATAGACTAAGCGTCACAAGTGCCGGTTTCAGCTCCAGTGGAGAGGAGTGGGCAGTATGATAAGCTCTGTAAGTATGGGGCTGTAGACTTTAATGGTACTATAAATCTGGAGGAGGCTAAAGCATGGTTGAAAAGGATCGAGAGAGATCTGCTTCAGATGAAGTGCTCTGATGAAGAGAAGCTAGATTATGTAGTTAGCTTGCTGCAAGAGGATGTACTCCATTGGTAATCAGTGCCCCACAATCAGGTTATGCCTTCGATGTTGTCAAGGAGAGATTTTATGAAAGTGTTCAGGAAGAAGTACCTCTCCAGGATTTATGTACAAGAGAAGGCTAGGGAGTTTCTGAATCTCATATAGAGGGACATGAGTGTGAGTAAGCATGAATTGAAGTTCACTAAGCTTTCCCAATATGTAGCCAACATTGTGGTGAATGAGAAAGACAAGTGTCGTAAGTTTGATGGAGGTCTTTATCTAGGGATCAAAGAGAAAGTCTTGATCCATAATTTCTGTGACTACTAGCAGTTGGTAGATGCCACACTCCAGACTGAGAAGCTGTAGAATATCAAGTATGAGGTGAGTTGTTAGACCTTGAACATTTCATAGAAGTTAGAACTATTTGAATGAGAAATTTTGGAGATTAGTAAAGAGTAAAGAAAAAATGAATGAAGATTCATGAATCATAAATGATAGGCAAGGGTAAATTAGAGAATGAGAAGTATGGATATGTCCAAGTTTTGCTTTGGTGTTTCGGGTGGATAAAAGACTTTGAATTGAGAAGAATTAAGGAGATAGTTAGAAGTAGAATGAAAGCCAAAATTGAAGTTGCATTTGTGTAGTAAGTTGATGAAGAAAATGTACATATGTATATGTTCTATTATTGGTGTTCATGATTAATCATGGATTAAAATTTCCTTATGGATGATTTTGATTTGAAATGGAGATGAGAAGGAGGAATAAATGAAGTAGAAAAGGCGATCTTGGTATGAGTTGTGTTAAAGAAAGATTGTGAAACAAAATGGGTAGTTGATATGGAAAATTATTCAAGGAGTATGTTTCAGTCCTTTAGCCACAACTTCTTCTCTACTTATCGAAATGAGACGATTCCTCATTTGGATTAAAATAGAAACAAATGCCTACATTTCTTATGAAGATACTGAATTTCAATTCTGTCTCTAAGAGTCTCAACATTTATCATGAAGTTGAGAACTGGGTGCAGTACATTAGTGGAGAAATGAAAAGAAAATTCATGTTCAGACTTTAGGGGAAATTCTGAAGTTATCTAGATAGAATCAGACAAAGTTGTCTGCTAGTAAGTTGTAGGTCATTCTTTTGAATTTCCAACGATATATAGTAGGGAATTTTTTAGGCTTCTAGGCTAAAAGTTAGGATCCTCCTGAGGGAAGATGTTCAAATAATGAAGTTGTATCTTCTGCTTTTTGGCTTCTTGTGTGTTGACGTCGTCTCCATTTGTGTTTTTTTCTTTCTATATTTTTCTCCTTCTATCTTTCGCTCCTTCTGTTTTTTGTTCCTTCTATCTTTTTCTCCTTCTATGTTTTGTTCCTTTTGTCTTTTCCTCCTTCTGTCTTTCGCTCTTTCTGTGTTTTGTTCCTTCTGTCTTTTGCTCCTTCTATCTTTCGCTCCTTCTGTGTTTTGTTCCTTCCGTCTTTCGCTCCTTCTATCTTTCGCTCCTTCTGTGTTTTGTTCCTTCTGTCTTTTCCTCCTTTTTTCTTTTGTTCCTTCTGTGTTTTGTTCCTTCTATGTTTTGCTCCTTCTATCCTTTTATGTTTTGTTCCTTCTATCTTTTGCTCCTTCTATCTTTCGCTCCTTCTGAGATTTGTTCCTTCTGTGTTTTGTTCCTTCTGTGTTTTGCTCCTTTTGAGTTTTGTTCCTTTTGTCTTTTTTATTGTTCTATGTTTTGCTGATGCATCTCCTTCTGTGTTTTAGTGACGTGTCTTCTTTTGTGTTTTGTTTATTCTGTTTTTTGCTTCTTTTGTGTTACTGTTCATAAACTTCTTTTGAGTTATTGTTCATCTTATATCTTCTATTCCATTTTTGATCCTTCGAAAGATAGAATTTGTCTTCAAGGTCTTCATGAAGTTGTAGATCTTGAAGTCCTCTTTCGAACAATATAAAGAACACCTTAATCCAATATCTGTAGGGAAAGTTATAGCAATTTTTCCACTGCTTCTATCTTTTTCCATTCATCTGCTTTTTCCTTTGGCTTCGTCTAATCATATTGTCTAGTCCATTTTGACCCCTTTAGATAGTACAATCTGAACTCAAGGTCTGATCTTAATCCAACATCTCTAGTGAGAGTTATACCATTTGTCCCAAGACAAGTTCAATATGATTGAGGACCAAACCTTGATTGATTATTTGGCCATAATTTGGTTATCCCACCTCCAAATGAAGTGATTCTTGAATCAATAATTTCTTAATCCATTTTTCTATCCCTCCATAGATTTTGATAGATTTTGGTACTGATGTGAAAAAGATGTATTAAATCAAGTAAGGTTATCGATTGGAACAGTAGGAATTAGATATTTTACTGAACATGTTTTAGTATTTTGATGATTTTTGGATCAGTAGAGCCCCGAATAAGATGATTCTTGTTTCAAGATAAACTAGAGACATGTAACTACAAATTTTATGAAGAAATTGGAATTTAATTCAGTTTCTAAGAGGTTTAAATTCCGAATAGAAGTGTGCATATTATCCTGATTTAGACAAGAGCAGTCCAAAAATGTTTGACGTGTATTTCTCGAATCACCGAACTGAGTTTGATGATTTTGGTCTCATTAGAAACTTAAGAAAAGGGAGAACACTTTTTTAGAATAAAGTGTTATGTCAAAATATTCAAGGGTGCTTTTCACAAGACACTTAAGTATAAAAGACATAAGGCATAAATGGAAGGGCAAATGGGACATTCCTCAATCATTAAGCGCATAATTGAAAGAAGAAGGGTTGTCTTGCTTATAAATGAAGAAGAAAAACATGAATGGAAAGATAAGCAGAAGAGAAGAATGAAAAGTTAAGAGAAAAGAGAGAATGTCAAGAAAAAGAGAGAGAAATACAAAGAGAAAAAGAGAATGAAAGAAAGAAAAGAAAATAAGCTAGGGTTTCAATTGTGCTAACCTTCAAAAGAGATTTTAGGGTTATTCAAGAAAGGAAAAATGAAGAGGAAGAGAAGAGCTTTCCTTTGAGACAAAGATCCCTTCATTTGGTAAAGAATGAAGACAAGATCATTTTCAACCTTTTTCGATTTCTAAAAGGATTTTAGTTCATAGAGTTTAGAAAATGCATGAGTGTGAGTATTCTAGAACCAATTTTAGTGATTTATGCTTGAGAGATTTTTCAATTGAAAACCCTATTGAGTGGGATTTTTGTTATTATATAAAGGAATCAAAGAGACAAGAGAACAAGACAAGAGGCATGTTTGAGCAAGGCTATAAGCAAGGAAATCAAGGTGGGTACATGTTTATAATAGAGTAATAAGCCACTACAATTTTCTTAAATCAAAGAAGTTTTCTTATTTCCAATTGCATCGTTAGTGCTGCATTCATTATCCATGAATGATTTATGAAATTTGCTATGTGTTTGTTACATGAGTTGTATTATGATTTATAAAAGTGATTTCTTTTAAAAAGATCAAATGTACATGAAATCATGTTTTCGAGAATGGTTTTCACGATATATATCAAGTATATGAGAAAGCAATTTTAGAAGAAGTGCCATTTCGGGCAACAAGCTTACAAGATTTTGAAATATATGTGTCATATGGGTTTGTGGTGATCTCTCAAGAACCATCACGTGCACGTTGACCCAAGTTTAAGGCTTCTCCCGCCTGCCTGCTAGTGACACGGAGCTCCTTCAAGGACTTCCTTAAGTTTACGACTACACAGGACCATTATATGGGAATGTGTAGTGCGTCATGTTTTGGATCCATCCAAACCATTCTAATATGTTGATGTTGTAACATCCCATCATCGATGGGAAGGATAAAATGGTAAAATTGGATTGATTTGTGAATGTGTACACGTATTTTGATATACATGCGTAAAATGGCCTCTATGTTGATATGAATGGAAAATTTTCCAAATGCACATGATTGTATATGCATTCGTGACAATTTCCGGCATATGTGTCTATAAGCGTAGATTTTGTGAAAAATGTGAGATTTGGCGTTTGAAACAAAACTGAATTGGAATAATTGATGTGCATTCTGCACAAAAGTGCTTAGTGGGTATCGATGAGATTTTCAATACTGGAAATGACTGTCAAATTGACACAACAAATTAATGACACGATTTAGGAAGAATTGTATCATGAACCATTGAAATGTGGAGAGGTTTATGAAAGTCAAAGTAAATGAATTAATTGAAATGGAAATTGATAGGCAAGAAAGAAATAATGAAAATGTGTGAATTTAAAGAATTTAGAAAAAGTTGACATTTTGGGGATTTAGTGTTGACTTTGTGATTTAGACAAAAATTGAGACATTGATCTACATGAAACTTGTAGAAATGTTGAAGGCTTTCTATTGCTATAAAGTTTGATATTTTTCGATACCGGGATTGGAAGAAAAGAGTTTTCTGAAGTTAGGGCTATATCGCTTTAAATTAAAAACGTTTGAATGGGATATTTCCCAAACATGGTTCAATCTGATGAGAAATTCGTGATCGGTAGTAATCCAATTAAGTTAATGTTTGTTTCTAAATGAACTAGAAACATGGATCTGCAAATTATCTTAAGGTTGAATTTTAATTCAGTTCCTAAGAGTTTAATTTCTGAATTGAAGTAGTAAGGTTATACGAATTTTTATGAGGACAATTTGGGCATGATACTTAGATGAAAAATCTTAAGGTTTAAGGGAAGGGGTAGAATGGGTTTTTCACCCTTTTTAAGGGTGTAAAAAGGAGAAATTAGGGTTTGTAAATGGGAAAAGAGGAGGAAATCGTGTAAGAAGAAGAGAGGAAGAGGATGGCTTTTTAAGGAAACCATGAAGAGTTTGAAGGTTTTTAAAGCCAAATTCAAGTAAGTTTAAGCTTCTTTCCTTTTGATTTGAGGAATGATTCATGTTTTGATGATAAAAGTTAAAGAAAGGGTTACCTATATGTTGGGTTTTTAGGGTTTTCGATCATTGATGTTTGTGAATGAGATTGATTTAGAAATGAGTTGGAAAATGGTGTGTGCTTGATATTGTAATGTTTAGCTGAATTATGTTTTGAATAGATGGAAGAACTGGATTGAAATGGTTGAAAAATCAGGACTTGGGAGGTAATCGGGCTCACAGGTCGCGACGTGCTCATGCGCAAGTCGTGGCGCGCGAAATTGCACACGCCGCGGCGCAAGCAAACATGCACTTCACGGTGCACGCAAGCTCGCACGTTGCAGTGCGCACAAGTGTGCACGTTGCAGCGCAAACAAGTGCGAACGCTACGGCACACATTTATGCCCTCACCGCGGCGAGCTCAACCTTCGTCGCGGCAAGGACCCATTTTCCTGAATGGACATGCTTTGTGTTTTTAATCCATAAATTTTTGTTCAGTTATTCAAATGAGATAATTTCTGACTTGTTATGAACTAGAGATTAAGGTCTTGACGTATTATGAAGAAGGGAAGTGTTGAATCAGTCTTTAAAAGTTTTAAATTTTGGATGAAAGTTGAGTGAAAAATATGGTTTCGACATAGTGATAGTTCGTATACGTTGGAGAATAACTTTCGGATTTCTGGAACGAATTGAATGATTTTAGTGTCTATTGAGTTCTGATATCGAGGGAAGGCAGTGACGGAGATAGTGCCGGGAATGTCACGAAAGTGCATTATACATATTTTAAATTGCCACATGGCATTATTTCTGATTAGACAATGTGTAAAATTGAGTATTTGACTTATGCTAAAGGCACATTTGGAATGTCAACCCACTAACGTAGCCGAGACTTCTAGGATTTAGCACGGGAGCTACTTGTGAGTGACCTAGATGGTTTCTTACTTATCATTGGCTTATGATTATTTGATTTTGACTTTGTGGAGAATAATGGTGGGGATTGTGTTTGATTGTGAATTCTGGACAGAAGGTCCGGAGTATTTGGAAAGATATGATATAGAAGTGTTATGAGTACGTGAATGTATGATCTACTTACTTATGATATGACTGATTTGGATCCATGGGATTGATTTTGATACACAAATGTATATTGTGGCACTCATAGGCTAATTCAGTGTGAAACATGAATACGTGCGTAATAAAGTGATGAATTGTAACATATACAGTTCTTACATGAACGCATGAACAGAAAATGACAGTTGTGACCGGAGCAACTGCCGATCAGATCTTTTTGCTCAATGTTTATATTTGGGCCTCGAGCCATAGTGATTCAGAGCCTCGGGCTCAACGATTAATGTGCCCTTATTGGGACAGTTTCAAAGCCTCGGGCTCAACGATTAATGTGACCTTATTGGGATAGTTTCAGAGCCTCTGGCTCAACGGTTAATGGGCCCTTATAGGGACAGTATAGGCGCTCGGTCACAACACCGAATTAAATTGAAAAAGTGTTACATGCTACATTTGATTTGATCTATTTGGTTAAGTGAAAGGCAAACATATACTGATGTGATAATAGCCATGGGTACTTCTAACTGTGAAATGATGATAATCTGTGATATGCTTGAGTGTTGCATGAAATGTAATGGCTGCTGACCAGAGTTGCCACTGATTTGATTTTTTAGCTCAATTAGTGAAAATGAGCTTCGAGCTCATAAGTGATTCAGAGCCTCAGGCTCAACGTTCAATGAGCCCTGTATCTATCAATGGATAAGGGACATTTATTAATGAGCCCTACAAGGGACAGTTATCAATGAGCCCTACAAGGGACAGCTATCAATGAGCCCTACAAGGGACAATCTAGGCACTCGGTCATAGCAAAGTGATGAATGGAAAGTGAATCTCATATGCATGTATCAAATAGGAAATTATGAATGTGTGGTTTTCTGTAAATGTGTAAATGTAACAATTTGGTGAATGTGTTTATGATTTATTGTGAGATGTATATGAAATATGTTATGTGACTGAATGAACCATCGACGATGGTTATGGAATAATGTTATGTGACTGAAGGGACCATCAATGATGGTTATGAGATAATGTTAGATGAATATAAATTGTGTTCTGTGACTAAGAGGGCCATTGATGATGGTCACTCATTGAGTTCGCAAAACTCACCCAAAATTTGCATTTATTTTTCAGGACTCAGAAAAATACCCCATTAAGCAACGGGCGTATAGTGACCACTAGCGAGTATGAGAAGAGGTCGGGATCAATTGCATCTGCATTAGTGTCTGTCCAGTTTTGTATAAAATTATGTATTTCTAAATTTCTGTATAAACGATTCGGTATTGTTTTGATAATTGCTGCCGCATAATATTTATCATGTATATGTATGTTTCAAAGAAACAAATTTTTGACTGAGGTTTGACTGAGTGAAGTAGCACACCACCTCCAGGGCATGGACTCAGATATCACCATCGATGTCGAGTTCGGGTCTTACGAGATTGGGGTGTTACAGATGTGCTCATGATTTGTTTGACATGATGGATGCATACATGATCTATAACTGCTCGTGAATTATTTGATAAATTGAAATTTTTTAAAAATAAGTGTTTGAGGATTTTAACTGCGAAATTACTATAGTTTCGAAAATGTACAATGGCAATGAGTATTTGAAAATGGATTTTGCTTATTTTTCCGTTCTAAACTGTTACCCACGAGCTGTCAAACTCACCCCTTTTCTATCCCCTCTTTAGGTGATAGTTAAGAAGTCAAGTGATCAAGAGCCTAGGGGAACTTCCACAAATTTGTTATTTGTATTTTGTAATAAGCCAATTGTGTGGCTTTTAAATATGGAAATAAAGTTTTCCAGACTCTGCTACTTTAGAAATGAAATGATGGATTGAAGTAAATCGGTTATGTACGTTCTTTTTGACTTCCTCGCTATATAGTTGGGTTAAAGTAATAAGTTGTTTGATGTATGGTTGTCTTGGGCACACCACCCTAATGGAAATAGTCCAACAGGATCATACGCTCAAGTATTATGACATTTGCAAGAGGTTAGGTTCCGGAAAAGGTGCCTAACATTTGTTGTATCAGAGCCTAGTATTAGGATCTTACATGGGCATCTTTTTGAAATATGTGTCAAGTAGAATAGTGAGAAAAAGGGTTTCTTGATAGAGTTTTGGTAAGGAAAGTTTAAGGATATTTAGCAATAAGAAACATTGCATAGTCCGATATGTTAGACATAGTTTTGGTATTTATGATTATGTTAAGGAATATGGTGATGGAAATTTGTTGTAGATACGTACTTAAATTGATACGGATGTAAAAATATTTCCATGACTTTATTGAAGAAGAGATAGATACAAGGTGAAAATGACAAGATTCAAGGTGTACAAACAAAGTGAAATTAAAAGGTTAAACTCGAAATTTATAATCAAGTATAAGATTGTATTAGTGAATTTGAGATGTGAATTTCAAAATGGCTATATGTTTATACTCCAAAACTGATTAAGAAGGTTTGTATGGAAAGTGAAACAAAGACATTTACTAGGAGCGCACATTTGATAATGTGGTTACATTGGCAAATAATTGATTAAGTACATACAAGATTTATGTTTGGATATGGTATAGGAGTAAATGAATATGCCTCTTATTTTCATTGGATTTATTAAGGAGGATATTTTGATCATGTTTAGTGTAACAGAGATTGAAATTATTGAAATTTCATGAACAGTTAAAATTGATCTTATCAAGGTGTTAAGAATGGTTGAAACAACATTGATGAACATTGTTGACTGATAAGGATTATAGAAACAGTGTAAATGATGAGGTAAGAAGTAGTTTGAGATAGAGATGTGTTATCAAATCATATTGGATGAATTAAATGTTCCATTTAAAGGAATGAATGAATATGTAATGAATTAGAAGTGAATATTGGAGTTTTATCCCTAAGGGAGATTCAAGCATAAGAGGTAGAATATATTCTTGAGAATGTATATGTTTTTCAATGAAAAAGTATCCAACTACAAAAATGGATTTTAGGAAATTGAGAATCTTGTTAAGGAATTGAAAATGGATTTGAATTCAGAGTTTAAATTGGAAGATGAGGCTTTATGATCGAAAAGGAGAAATATGGTTACCGAATAAAGAGATAAAGGAGTTAGGGGATCAATACCAAAAGTATGGAGTAAAGTGAGATAGGCATAAGAGTAAAGTGTACTGATACTATAGAGATTTGAACTATAAAGCAAAGGATGAAATGTTTATAAAGTATCACCTCCCCACGGTGTGCTTAGATTGAGTGCAAAATGTCAATTATGTTAAGAGCAGTCAATATGATCTGATATGGGTGTTATCGACACAAGAAATGGGGAAAATGTGAGTAATCCGAAACCTAATGAGGAACTTGTGAAGAAAGTGAATGATTAAATGAGTGAGTGAATTGATCATTTGAAAGAAATTATTCAAGTAAAGAAGTACTAGGGAGACTGAGGAAAACATAAAACAATGTTACCTCCGTTTGGTTGAACACTCAGATAAGAATTTCGAGGATGAAATTCTTTAAAAGGGGGAGAATTGTTAGACCCTAAACCTTTCATAGAAGTTAGAACTATTTGAATGAGAAATTTTAGAGATTAGATAAGAGTAAAGAACAAATGAATTAAGATTCACGAATCAGAAATGATAGGCAAGGGTAAATTAGTGAATGAGAAGTGTGGATTATTGGAGTTATGTAAATATAGTTCCCAGAAAGCAAGTGTATTTACATGTAACTTTATCTTCCTCAGTTATAGTTTTGTAATTAAAATATTTATTATTAATAAAACAAAAGAGTTTGGTTTTATCTGTATGAGCATTATATATCTGGT